>PISX010017726.1:0-42581 GCA_004024625.1 Mellivora capensis | reverse complement strand
TCTCCCCTCGTTGTCCAGTAGCTGTTTGTCCCTCTTTTGTTAAGCTTCTTTATTCTCTGTCATTTGGTCTTCTAGATCACTAATTCTTTCTTCTGCCTCATTTATCCTAGCAGTAATAGCCTCCATTTTTGATTGCACCTCACTAATAGCTTTTTTTATTTCAACTTGGTTAGATTTTAGTTCTTTTATTTCTCCAGAAAGGGCTTTTATATCTCCAGAGAGGGTTTCTCTGATATCTTCCATGCCTTATTCAAGCCTAGCTAGAACCTTGAGAATTGTCATTCTGAATTCTAGATCTGACATATTCCCAATGTCTGTATTGATTAGGTTCCTAGCCTTTGGTACTGTCTCTTGTTCTTTTTATTATGGTGAGTTTTTCCACCTTGTCATTTTTTCCAGATAAGATTATATGAAGGAGCAAATAAAATACTAAAAGGGTGGCAAAGACCTAGGAAAATGCCCTTTATAGAAAAAATTGAATTAACTGCAAGACTAAAGAATCATGGGGAGAAAGCCATGAATTCTGCGCTTTGCTTTCTCCTCCTCTGGAATTCCGCTGCTCTCCTTGTTAAGTGAACTTGGTCTTGGCTGGATTTCTTTTGATCTTCTGGGGGAGGGGCCTGTTGTAGTGATTCTCAAGTGTCTTTGCCCGAGGTAGAGCTGCACCGCCCTTACTAGGGGCCGGGCTAAGTAATCCGCTCGGTTTCGCTTTCGGGAGCTTTTGTTCCCTGAGCACTTTCTGTAGAGTTCCGGAGGACGGGAATGAAAATGGCGGCCTCCTAGTCTCCGGCCCGGAAGTGCTGAGATTTCAGGACCCCACTCCTCAGAGAAAAGCCCCGGCTACTCCCATCTCCCTCGCCTCTGGCCACGCTCCAAGCTCACCCAGCCTGCGACCGGTTCAAGGTAACCCCGAGCTGAGAGCTCACTCCTCGGCTCTGTCTCTGTAGCCGGCTTCCCCGCTCCGATACCTGCTAGCTCTGTGACACTCAGTCACCCCCAATCCTTCTGTGACCCTGCGGGACCTGGGGCCACGCTGTCCCCGCATTGGCTTCACCCCCATTTAGCCTCTGGAGCAATGTCCCTCAGTGGAGCAGACTTTTAAAAGTCCTGATTTAGTGCTCCATGGCTCCGCCACTTGCCGGGAGCCGGCCCCTCCCCCGTGGTCTATCGTCCCGTCGCTTTTGATTCACTTCTCCGCCAGTCCTACCTTCCAGAAAGTGGCCGATTATCTGTTTCCAGAATTGCTGTTCTTACTCTCTTTGATCTCCCGTTGGATGTGTAGGTGTTCGCAATGGTTTGATAAGCTATCTAGCTGATCTCCTGATACCTGATGTAGTCTCAGCTTGCTACTTCTCCGCCGTCTTCCTTAACCTCCCCCCAGAAGCTTTTATCTTGATGAAGTCCCAAAAGTTCATTTTCGCTTTTGTTTCCTTTGCCTTTGGAGACATATCTTGAAAGAAGTTGCTGTGGCTGATATCGAAGAGGTTACTGCCTATGTTCTCCTCTAGGATTCTGATGGATTCCTGTCGCACATTGAGGTCTTTTATCCATTTCGAGTTTATCTTTGTGTACGGTGTAAGAGAATGGTTGAGTTTCATTCTTGTACATATAGCTGTACATTTTTCCCAGCACCACTTATTGAAGAGACTCTGTTTTTTCCACACTATATTTTTTCCTGCTTTGTTGAAGATTATTTGACCATAGAGTTGAGGGTCCATATCTGGGCTCTCTACTCTGTTCCACTGGTTTATGTGACTGTTTTTATGCCAGTACCATGCTGTCTTGGTGACCACAGCTTTGTAGTCAAGCTTGAAATCAGGTAACGTGATCCCGCCAGTTTTATTTTTGTTTTTCAACATTTCCTTAGCAATTCGGGGTCTCTTCTGATTCCATAGAAATTTTAGGATTATTTGCTCCAGCTCTTTGTAAAATACCGGTGGAAGTTTGATCTGAATGGTATTAAAAGTATAGATTGCTCTAGGTAGTATAGACATTTTAACAATGTTTATTCTTCTGATCCAAGACCATGGAATGGTCTTCCATATTTTTGTGTCTTCTTCAATATCTTTCATGAGAGTTCTGTAGTTCCTTGAGTACAGATCCTTTACCTCTTTGGTTAGGTTTATTCCCAGGCATCTTATGATTCTCGGTGCTATAGTAAATGGAATCGATTCTCTAATTTCCCTTTCTGTATTTTCATTGTTAGTGTATAAGAAAGCCACTGATTTCTGTACATTGACTTTGTATCCTGCCATGTTACTGAATTGCTGTATGAGTTCTAGTAGTTTGGGGGTGGAGTCTTTTGGGTTTTCCATATAAAGAATCATGTCATCTGCGAAGAGAGAGAGTTTGACTTCTTCATTGCCAATTTGTATACCTTTTATTTCTCTTTGTTGTCTGATTGCTGTTGCTAGGACTTCTAATACTATGTTGAACAAGAGTGGTGAGAGTGGGCATCCTTGTTGTGTTCCTGATCTCAACAGGAGGGTTGTGAGCTTTTTCCCATTGAGGATGATATTTGCTGTGGGTCTTTCATAGATAGATTTTATGAAGTTAAGGAATGTTCCTTCTATCCCTATACTTTGAAGCGTTTTAATCAGGAACAGGTGCTGGATTTTGTCAAATGCTTTTTCTGCATCAATTGAGAGGACTGTGTGGTTCTTCTCTCTTCTTTGATTGATTTGTTCTATCACATTGATTTATTTGCGAATGTTGAACTATCCTTGTAACCCAGGGATGAATCCCACCTGGTCATGGTGGATAATCTTTTTAATGTGCTGTTGGATCCTGTTTGCTAGGATCTTGTTGAGAATCTTAGCATCTATATTCACCAGTGATATTGGTCTGAAATTCTCCTTTTTGGTGTGGTCTTTGCTTGGTTTGGGGATCAGGGTAATGCTGGCTTCATAAAAAGAATGTGGAAGTTTTCCTCTGCTTCAATTTTTTGAAACAGCTTCAGGAGAATAGGTGTTATTTCTTCTTTGAAAGTTTACTAGAATTCCCCAGGGAATCCGTCAGGTCCTGGGCTCTTGTTTTTTGGGAGGTGTTTGATCACTGCTTCAATCTCAACTAGATGTCGGTCTATTCAGGTTGTCAATTTCTTCCTGGTTCAATTTTGGGAGTTTATAGTTTTCCAGGAATGCATCCATTTCATCTAGGTTGCTTAACTTATTCGCATGTAACTGTTGATAATAACTTCTGATATTTGTTTCTACTTCCTTGGTGTTAGTTGTGAACTCTCCCTTTTCACTCATAATTTTATTAATTTGAGCTTATTCTCTTTTCTTTTGGATTAGTGTGGCCAATGGATTATCGATCTTATTGATTCTTTCAAAAAACCAGCTTCTAGTTTCATTGATATGTTCTACTGTATCTCTAGTTTCTACCTCATTGATCTCTGCTCTAGTCTTGATTATTTCCCTTCTTATGTGTGGAGTTGGTTTGATTTGTTGTTGATTCTCCAGTTCTTTAAGGTGAAGAGACAGCTGTTGTATTCTGGATTTTTCAATTTTTTTGAGGGAGGCTTGGATGGCTATGTATTTCCCCCTTAGGACCGCCTTTGCTGTATCCCATAGGTTTTGGACCGAAGTGTCTTCATTCTCATTGGTTTCCATGAATTGTTTAACTTCTTCTTTGATCTCCTGGTTGATCCAATCATTCTTAAGCAAGATGGTCTTTAGCTTCCAGGTGTTTGAGTTCCTTCCAAACTTTTCCTTGTGATTGAGCTCCAGTTTCAAAGCATTGTGATCTGAGAATATGCAGGGAATAATCTCATTCTTTTGGTATCGGTTGAGTCCTGATTTGTGACCCAGTATGTGGTCTATTCTGGAGAAGGTTCCATGTGCACTTGAGAAGAATGAGTATTTTGTTTTAGGGTGGAATGTTCTGTATATATCTATGAGGTCCATTTGGTCCAATGTTTCATTCAATGCTCTTGTTTTTTTATTGATTTTCTGCTTGGGTGATCTATTACTGAGAGGGGTGTGTTGAGATCTCCTACTATAAATGTATTCATATTGATATGACTCTTTATCTTGATTAATAGTTTTCTTATGTAATTGGCTGCTCCCATATTGGGGGCATAAATATTTACAATTGTTGGATCTTCTTGGTGGATAGTCCCTTTAGGAATGATGTAGTATCCTTCTGTATCTCTGACTACAATCTTTAGTTTAAAATCTAATTTACCTGAATGAGAATCACTACCCAGGCCTTCTTTAGAGGCCCATTGGCTTGAAAGATGCTTTTCCATCCCTTCACTTTTAGTCTGGGTGTATCCTTAGGTTCAAAAATGGGTCTCTTGTAGATAACACATGGATGGGTCCTGTCGTTTTATCCAATCTGCAACCCTGTGTCGTTTTATGGGAGCATTTAGGCCATTCACATTGAGAGTGATTATTGATAGATACGTTTTTATTGACATCGTGTTACCTCTAAAGTCTTTCTTTCTGTAGGTTGTCTCTATATTTCTGTTCAATGATATTCTTAGGATTTTTTCTCTTTTATAGAGCCCCCCTTAATATTTCTGCAGTGTCGGCTTGTTGGTCGCATACTCTTTTAAGCCTTGCCGGTCTTGGAAACTCTTTATCTCTCCATCCATTTTGAATGTCAAACTTGCTGGATAAAGTATTCTTGGCTGCATGTTTTTCCCATTTAGTGCCCTGAATATATCTTGCCAGCCCTTTCTGGCTTGCCAGGTTGCTGTGGACAGATCTGATGTTATTCTGTTGGGGTTTCCTCTGTACGTAAGGAGCTTCTTTGTCCTAGCTGCCTTCAAGAGGGCCTGCCTACAATTATAATTCTTCATTCTTGCTATTAGGTGTCTGGAGGTCTTTTGAGAATCTATAATCTTGGGGGGGAGACCGTTCTGCCTCTAGTACATGAACGCTGGTTCCATTCACGAGATTGGTAAATTTTCATGGATAATTTGTTCCACTATATCTTCTAGACTTCTTTCTTTCTCCTCCCCTTCTGGGATTCCAATAATTCTGATGTTGGAACGTTTCATGGCATCATTTATTTCCCTAATTCTGTTTTTGTGGCTTCTAAGCTATTTTTTCCAGGCTTCCTCCTGATCCTTTCTCTCTATCTGTTTGTCCTTCAGATCACTAATTCTATCTTCTGTCCAGTTACCCTAGCTTTTATAGAATTTAGATTAGATTGGAACTCATTGAGAGCTTTGTGAACATCATCCCTGGTGGCTTTCAGTTCTGCCCTAACATTCTGAACATCATCCTTGGTGGCTTTCAGTTCTGCCCTATTCAATTCTGTTTGGTCACCCATGGCTTTTTCCAACCTAGCTATTGCCTGGATAATTGTTAGCCCGAATTCCTTTTCCGACATATTGTCTATGTGGATAGCCATTAGCTCTGTTGCAGAAGGCCCATCCTCTGAATTTTTCTTCTGTTGGGCATTCCTCCTTCTAGTCATTTTGATGAGAGATGGCTGAATGGATGTAGCTGGATGTATCAACTGTGATGCAGTCAAGGTGCACCCTGGAACGCTTCTGAGCAATCAGGAGTCCCCACCCAAACAAAAGAAAAAAGAGAGAGAAAGAGAGACAGGACAAAAGAGGAAGATAAAAGAGAAGGCTCAGCCCAAAAGGGCCCCAAGGTAAGATTTATGAAGTATACAAACAAAAACAGATAAACAAAAAGACTGATAAAAGTATATGACAAGAGAAAAAAAAAAAAAAATATATATATATATAAAAGCAAAAAAAGAAAAGAACCTCGTCAAAAAGAACCCCAAGTATAAGATTTATATACTATCAGGACTAACACAAATTCACAGTAACGCTAGCAGGAGAAAAAGATGGCAGAGTGGTTATAAATTCTCAGTGTGGGCGAGGAAGGTTATTTTGATTCTTCCTGGATGTATCTTGATATCTTTGTTAAAGGACTCAACTTTCCTAAGGTAAAGGGGGATTAAAAATTGGTTTGCCTATAGGGGTAGCATTGACTGGGGAAAGGGGATTACCCTGAAGTTTAACTCTATATGAATATTAAAAAATAAAAATACAAAAAAGGAATAAGCTAAACTAAGCTAAAATTTAAAAAAAATAAAAAATAGAAAAGCAAAAGAAAAACACGGGTATATGTATCAAAAAGTTCAGGTTAAAAGGTTATTATGGAATTTGATGTACTAGACATCTCACTGTGATGGTAATAAATAGGTTAAAAAATTGTCTATATTAAAAAAAAAAAATGGGGACGCCTGGGTGGCTCAGTTGGTTGGACGAATGCCTTCGGCTCAGGTCATGATCCCGGAGACCCGGGATCGAGTCCCGCATCAGGCTCCCAGCTCCAAGGGGAGTCTGCTTCTCCCTCTGACCTTCTCCTCGCTCATGCTCTCCCACTGCCTCTCTCTCAAATAAATAAATAAAATCTTTAAAAAAAAAAAAAATGAACCAGGATAGTGGGAACAAGTTAAAAATAAAAGTTGTATCTATGAAGTAGTGGTGGTTGTTCTCTTGTCGTCTTTTTTTTTGTCTTTTTTTTTTTCCTGGTTGGTTTTCTGGGGGAGGGGCCTGCCGTGTGGGTTTTCAGGCGGTGTTCCCTAAGTTAAGTCTTCCAGCCCCCCTCAAGGGGGTGGGCTCTGAGGAAACCGGTTTTTCAGGCTTTTGTTCTCTGGAGGTTTTTATGTTTGTTTGTTTGTTTGTTTTTTGTTTTAATCCCTCTCGCCTTGACAGCTTTAGATGGTTTGGGGAGGTTTAGAGGAAAGCAAACTGCACCCAGACCTCCCTCTCAGAGAGAAGCCTCAGTCTGTTCCCCTCTGGGTGCTGCAGAGCACATAAGATCCCCCTTGGCCTTTGGCAGAGCACGTTCCGTGTTGTGGTCCCTCGGGGACACAGGAACTCCTGTTTGTACCCAAAACCACGACAGCAGCGGCTGTCTGGGCAGCTCCGGGACCGCCAGAGAGGTTCCAAGCAGCGATCGCACACTGAGATTTTCCCGCGGGCCCGGGCTGGGAGCGCCTGGTCTTTCCAGTTCCGAGAGCACCAGGCTAGCGCCGGGCACCTCTCTCAGGGGAGGGTGTGGGGAGCTTGCGTCTCAGGCTTTGATAGCGGGGCATCGCACTGGTGTGGAAGAGTGCAAAAAGGCTGTGTTTCTGCCAGCTGGCAACTCTCCCCGCCCCTCATGGGACCCCAGGTGTTCTCAGGTGCGCTGGCAGCTCAGGGACCAAGACCTGGTTTCTCCGCTGCACTCTCTCTGGCTCAGCGCCAGGTTAGCTGTCCCAAGTCCGGAGACTTTGCCCCTGTCCCTAACAGCCCCGATTCCCTCAATTTCCCTCCCACGATCCTTTGCTCTTTTTGAGTGCTTTCAACCAGACTCCAAGTTAATGCTGGTCCCCAGATGCAGGGCACTCTTATATTGGGGTATTACTTTCCAATGGGTCGATTCTGGTGGCTCCCTCCCCCTTTTGTTTATCTTCCAATACCAGTCCAGCATTCCTACTCTGCTTTACCTGCCCACTGGTGTCTTCTGCCCCTGTAGGGATCCTGACGTGTAGAATTCTGATCTCATGGGTGATCAGAGTTCTTTGGTAGGTAATCAGCTCACTTTAGGGTACAGGTTGAAACGGCGCCTCCTCCTACTTCCCCACCATCTTGTCTCCTCTAGAATCCAAGAATGCAGTTTTGACTGATGAAAGAGGTAATAAAACTGAGAAAGAAGGGAAACAGTTTTGGAGGTACATATTGAGCTGGCTACCACTTTTTAATCTGTGTAATGTATAACTAAACATCTCAGAAACTTTATCTGGGAAGTCATGTTAATTTCTGGAAATTATTTCCATGTGAAGGAAAAGAGAAATAATTTATCTTGTGACTCCAGTGTCACACTGTTCAAATATTTTTCTCTTTGAGATAACTTCCCTGCCATTCTGGTTGTAAATGCATGAGCACGATGTAAGTCCAATGGTATCTTATGACTGTGTCAAAGAGAAAACCTAATATTGCAACATAAGTATGTGTAACATGGGCAAGAGACATGGTACTGATGGTTACGTCCAGGAGGTCATTCTCCATAACGGCTAGGATGACAGTTTGTCAAGTGTTCCAGTTCCAAGAGGAACTGTGGTGGTTCATAAAAGTTGCTTATCTAGTCTGCACTGGCAACAAGAATCAACCTTCATGCCTTCTAATACCCAGCACCCACTCTATAATATGGATCTCTTTTGGTGAAAAAAAAACACATATTTTTACTACCTCCCTGAGAGGCAAAATACAAATCCATTTGTCTCAGTCTCTATCAGTGAGCTTTAGTTCCCACTGCTATAGCCAATCCCAAGTTCATAATTGGTACTCCATCATTTTCTTCTTCAATCATCCATTCTAGCTCCTTTTTTCTCTTGTTCCACGCTTCAGTTGGTCTGGATTATTTGCCTGGTGGGAGAAAACCAGACCCTTAACTGTCTTATCTTTCTTAGATCCCATTTTCTGCAGTTGCCCATTTGTAGTTATTACTGGGATTGAAAACCAAGTCTTCACACAGTAAACTCCATAGATTTTAGGCATAATCCTCCTTAAACCCTTGTGCATCAGTATCCTTAGCCTCTCATGATGATTAGTGTGAATTTTCCCTTCTTAGTTGTCAGTTATCAGCATAATAACTTCTTTCCCTGATGGATCCTTATGATCAAAATTGTCTAGGTAATAGTTAATTAGTTCAGTTTTTGGAATTATTCTGTGTTCCTTACTCCAAATTCAAGAATTAAAATCTCTAGTAAGATAAGGCCTAATAACGCAGGGAAATGAAGCACAAAATTGGCAAGTGGGTTACTGGCAATAAATGAAAGTGGCCAATCCTGTGTTTACCTCTGTGTTTCCAGACTTGGCTATTCCAGATATTAGGAGCATTGTAACGTGTATTGGCCATTTGGTCAAAGCATATACTAGATCCTGGTGGACAGTGGGTGCCTCAGTTCTGCATGATTCCATCCCTAAAGTGACAGTTTAGCTTGGCCTTTCATAGGCCATTCCAATATTCTGTGTAGCTGTATCTGGGTGACAGAGTATATAGTATCAGCATGATGATTTTCATGTCAAGATGATCAAGGTTAACAATGACCTGAAGAAGCATTGCCAAAGCCTAAGGATAAGAAATTGATAAAGCACTACTGTCCACCCCATATAAAAGCAAATTGATTTTGATCCTTTTTACTAATGGGGTTTGAAAAGAATGCATTCACTAGATTAATAGCTGCATAACAATTGCCAGGGGCTGTGTGGATCTGTTCCAATGAAGATGCCACATCTGGCAAAACAAATGGAATTGAGCCTGCCACTTGGTTAAATTTAAGATAATGTAGAATGTGGCAGTCTTCTGATCAAAGGAAGGATGGGCACCAAATGTGGGGTGACCCGATCAGATAGAGGGTGGAGGTGCAAGCCATGAAAGATTCCACCCAAGGCTGAACAAATGAGATAGAAGTTTACTGAATACTTTGCAAGGGAGCAGCATGCAGGACAGGAGGAGAGGGACTGATTGCCATAGACAGTGGAAGAGAGCTGTTGTTAAGGGAGAAGCTGAGGATATATAGGAATGAATGGAATTAGCCCTTTTTGGTACCTGTATCCAGGTATAACCCACAGGTCATCTAGGCCTTATGGATATTTTGAGGTGGGTTGCCTAATGGTCCTGTTCGTATTCAGCCAGAGGGTTGGAGGGTCACTGTGCGCTCTTCTACCCGACTCGGGTTTCCATTGCTCAAGTTGGTTGCCTAAAAGCAGTCTCGACATAGAATAATCTATCATACTCCACCTCCCCCCCAAAAAAGGGGGAGAGCATAAAAATGAACAAAGGCAGATATAATAGGACAGGAAATTATATCTTCTTTAAGTATTTGGGGGTGTTCATAATCTCTGCCATTTCACCAAGTATACATAGCATGACTTCTGGTTTAGTGCCTTGGCTGAAATGGAAGTGTAGGAATGAGAGAGATTTTCAAGACTTGTCCCTTATTCCTTTCTACTACAAATTAGGGGAACTGTGCAAGTGTTCAGCCAATTGTTTGATATAATTATTCTGATTTTGTTCTCAAATACAAGGAATAACCTAAGAGTAGTGGAAGTGGTTGTGATGACAAGATTCTGCTTTGGTGGGCTTGGGGTTTCTCCCAAACAATAAGCAAAGCTCTGGACACTAGCTGAATGTCCTACAATTCAACTCACTTTTGACACTGTCTACTTGGGAATAGCATCAGATTCCACAGACCCAGGGTTGAGTCTTATGAGACTGTTACCCTCCCCTTGCCCCTGCAACACACACACACACCCAACTTCAGATGCCATTTGGAAGGCCCGTTTGTTCCCTGTGCTTCCGACCAACAACCACTTACAGATTGGTGGTTCCCATGATGCCCTTCTTGGGTTCAAATAATTTTCTAGACCACCTTATAGAACTTAGGAAACCTATATACTCATTAGATTACTGATTTACAAAGGGTATTAAAGAATACTTAAAAATCAACAGCCAGATGAGGAAATACATAGGGTGAGATATAGGGAAAGCGCACAAAGCTTCCATACCCTTTCTGAGCCCCAGTCTTCTCAAATCGCCACACATTCACCATCCCAGAAGCTCTTCAATCCTTTGGGGTTTTTATAGAGGTTTCATTGTATAGGTATGCTTGACTAAATGGCCAGTAGTGATTGGGCTAAAACTGCAGCCCCTCTTCCCTCCCTGGAGGTCAGGGGGTGGGACTGAAAGTTTGAACCCTCTAATCACACGGTTCATTCCTGTTGATGAGCTGCCATCCTAGATGTGTTCCAAAAGTTGCTTCATTAACATTAAAAAAGACCCCTTTATGGCTCTCATCCCCTAGGAAATTCCAAGGCTTTTAAGGAGCCAGAAATAGGAATGAAGACCACATATCTATTTCTTACTATAAATCACAATATCACAGGAAGGCTGGCTGGCTCAGTCAGTTAAGCATCAGACTCTAGATTTCAACTCAGGTCATGATCTCAGGGTTGTGAAATTGAGCCTCAGCTTGGGCTCTGCACTTAAGTGGAGTCTGCTTGAGCTGCTCTCTCTCTCCCTCCCCCTTTGCTCCTCCTCCCACTAATGCATGGACACTATAAATAAATAAATAAATAAATAAATAAATAAAATCTTACAAAAATATTAAAAATAGGAAGGCAACTAAATAAAAATAAGCAAGAAAGTGTTTCTCAGAAGTGATACCATGGGGATGTTAGCGCAGATCAGAGGAATGCCTTTGTTTCTGTTTGTTGTTTTGCCCAAGATGATTTATATAGCACTGTTTTAAATTAAGAAACAAAGTGTTCCAGAAATTCTAACATAGGAAAATGATTATGATTAAATGGGCATCATTGAAATGTTACAGATTGAGAATAGTGATTCCAAAAAGGATATTTTTCAAAATAATGTGTGTAATCGTCAGGCCGTAAATTGGCAACAGTGTGTGATAATGAAAGCTTGCCTATGTGATAAAATAAGAACTCAGGTAAGAAGAAAATGGTTTCAGATATTTTGGTGATGAATAAAAGAGGGGTATCATAAATAATGTCAGAATGCATCTCACATTTTCTGGCTGAAAGACATATTGTTTTCCCAATCTAATGAAAAATAACACACAGGAACAAAGTAACAACTGATAGTAAAATGTGTCATTTATCTCATGATTAGTTCATAAAATATTTATAAACTGTGCACTAAGTTTCTTCCACAATGAGGACTAGAGCAAAGCACATGTTTGCCAGGTTGTCATTCTCACAGGGAAGGTTGACCTGTAAACATATAAATACTACAGTTTTATAGCAAGATTTTTATGGAAATATACAAAAAGAACTTTGTAGCACTATGTTACATTCTGTATGTCAGCTATTCTGAGCAATGTTAGCAAATTAGGTCTAAAATATAGAAAGAGGAAACTAAAAGAAAGCTACATCAGACCAAAAACTGTTGAAGAGGGCTTGGTGAGACTAACATTTTTAAAAATGTATTTTCCTTACAAATTTCTTTTTTTTTTTTTTAAGATTTCATTTGTTTATTTGACAAAGAGAGAGAGAGAGAGCACCAGTAGGCAGAGCAGCAGGCAGAGGCAGAGAAAGAGGGAGAAACAGAGTTCCTGCTGAGCAGGGAGACCAATAAGGGGTTCAATCCCAAAACCCTGGGACCTTGACCTGAGCTGAAGGCAGATGCTTAGCCAACTGAGCCACCCAGGAGCCTCTTTACTTACAAATTTCTTTAAAGAGAAGCTTTCAGCAAAGGAATTATTGATACAACTTCTTTGGAGACTATAATACACAATGTTGGGTATCATCCTTCATTTAGAAAGAGATGGGATATATTTTGAGAATACTTAAATACCACTTAACCACAAATTTCGTAGTTATTCTATCTCATAGTAACCTGTTATTTTAAAGTAAATTTTGTTAAATGGGCTTCTTATAAAGTAACTTCATGTAAATACTCAAGATTACTTTTAATAATTATGTGAAATATTATTCACTTGTAAACTTGAGACTATCGTTTTTATTTCTAAAATGTTTCTCAGAAATGGTGTTTGTTAACTTGAACTGTGCTTCTTGGAAAGTTGAGCTCACCAATTTTCTTATAATTACACAAATTATTATAATGTTACTGATGCCTTTATAAAATAACTCAGTCAATAAAACTACATATGCTCTTATTAAAACAGTATTGGAGGGACGCCTGGGTGGCTCAGTTGGTTAAGCAGCTGCCTTCGGCTCAGATCATGATCCCAGCATCCTGGGATCAAGTCCCACATCAGGCTCCTTGCTTGGCGGGGAGCCTGCTTCTCCCTCTGCCTCTGCCTGCCACTCTGTCTGCCTGTGCTCGCTTGCTCTCTCCCTCTCTCTCTGACAAATAAATAAATTAAAAATAAATAAATAAAAAAAATAAAAATAAAATCTTCAAAAAAAATCAGTATTGGAACATATTCCTTCTTGCAAGTTTATGCAAGTACAAATGATTAAAGAAACATGTAACACAATCATATTAATTTTCAAAATAAAATATAATACTTCAACAGAATTTCAAAATTTATGCATATATTTTAAAGAAATAAAATGTATAGATTAACTTTCATTCTATGCATAAAAATGCACTTATTTTTAATAGTACATAAGTATTAGTTTGTATAGATAAGTGTACAAATCATACTGTCTTATCATCTGCTTTTATAGTTAACAATTTATCATAAAATATTTCTATATTCATGAATATAGAAGAAATTAGTATGGATGCTAAAAGCATGGAATCCAAAGTTAAGCTGCATGGGTTGACTCCTATCTCAGTTATTCACAAGTTATTACACAGTGTGCATTGCTTAACCTTTCTTCACCTAATGGAAACATGCTTACATATTTTGAATGTCATTTAATTCATTTGACCAATCCCAATATATTAGGAAGTATAGGGTTTCCACGTTTGGTATCATAAGCTATAAATTTTATAATAAACAGCCTTGTGCAGATATGTTTATGTGTATGATTGTCCAGTCAGTTCTCATAAGTAATGCCAAGAGGCAGATTTAGAGTTAAAAGAGGATATGTATACTACAGATAAATATGTTTTCATCTGCACGTAACAGAAAACCTGACTATGCAGGATTTTAAATGTGATTCATTATTCTTAGATAAGAAAGGGATTTAAGACATCAAAAATGCCAGAGCTGAAATTTCTGTAACTCTTATAAACTTTCCATGATGGACACATAAAAGCTCTTTACAACTCCTGTTTTCATGCTATGTTTAAAGAAAGTACCAAGAAAGCCAGTTTTAAGTAAAACAAGCAAAGGAATACAACTCTTAGGAACTCTTCCAAATTCTTTTTCTTACTTCTTATTGACCAAGACTAAGTCATGTGGCAGTACCTATATGCAGGGTAGTGCAGGAAAGGGAGGAACAAGGCAGTCATTGTAAAGGAGAGAGGACATGATATATACAGCTTAAAAAATCTGCCAGTTGGGGTGTCTGGGTGGCTCAGTCATTAAGCGTCTGCCTTCAGCTCAAGTCATGATCCCAGAGTCCTGGGATCGAGCCCAGCATCAGGCTCCCTGCTCAACAGAAAGCCTGCCTCTCCCTCTCCCACTCCCCTGCTTGTGTTCCTTCTCTCACTGTCTCTCTCTCTGTCAAAAAAACAATCTAATTAATTAATTAATTAATTAATTAAAACTCTGCCAGTGCTCCTTTGTGTTTATTAAGTAAATATTAATGAAAACCACTTCTAGTTCTTTTGAACTAGTGTATCATTCCAATTCCAGTGATTTTAGGACTTTAAACTCTTGATGTAATAGTTTTGATATATCAGTTTGGCCAGATTGATCTACAGTCCCCAGAATACCCTATCTAGTATGATTTCTTTTAGGTCAGGCCACAAGGAACATTCTTTAGGATAGCTGAAGGACAGAAGGGAGCAGCAATCATTTTATATAGTATTCGTATCCCTTTCAGTTATTCAAAAAATACTAATCTAGGTGCTGCTCAAGGTGATTTTGCAGATATGATTAGAGTCCTTAATCAGTGACTTTAAGTGAATCAAAAGGGTGGTTATACTCGAGGGGGCTGATGTAGCCAGTAAAAAGGCCAATTTAAAAGGGCTTTAGGCCTTCACTAAGTAAAGACTTCAGGTAGCCACTGCATGGAGCCACCCTTCTCGTGAGCTTCCTCTCCTCACTGCCCATCCTAAGAACTTTGGAATCGCTCGGTCAACGCCCACGGTTGTGTAAGGCACGTACTTGTCATAAATGCCAATATAGATATCAGTGTACATTTCTAATGATGCTGTGACTCTTTCTCAGACTGAACTCTGACCGAAACTCTAGATACAATAATTTCGAAGCCATCAGGGCGTGCATACAGCATGATTTAGGAGGAGCAGGTGAGCAAGAAGCAGCAGGATCAGCAGGATGCGGAGGACAGAGGAGCAGGAGGAGAAGGGGAGGAAAGGGAAGTGGAGGCAGAGGAAGAGGAGAAGGAGGAGTGAATTTTGGTACCAGGAAAGCATTGTGCCATCCTTGATTTAAACTGACGGGGAAATTCTCCCAAGTTTAAAAAAATGAAAATGTACAGCCAATTAACAAAAAGAGAGAGACAGGCACCTGGGTGGCTCAGTTGGTTAGGCGACTGCCTTCAGCTCAGGTCAGGATCCTGGAGTCCTGGGATCGAGTCCTGCATTGGGCTCCCTGCTGGGCAGGGAGTTTGCTTCTCCTGCTGACCTCCCTCCTCTCATGCTCGCTCGCTCTCTCTCTCTCTCTCTCTCTCTCAAATAAATAAATAAAATCTTTAACAAAAAAGAGAGAGAGAGAGAAAAGTAATTCTGTTATTGACAAACAACCAATGAAGACTCTTCAGATGCTCTATAAAAAGGAAGCCATCTTCAAATATCATTATTTAAATCTTTGGATTTAGTGTGAATTTTAAACAGTGTCCCTCATTTATTTCCCCTGAGCAGAAATAAGAAGAATTTGGGGAAGTATACTGAAAATTACAATATAATAAACGACTTGAGGGAAAATGATGCGTATGACACAGAAAATACCAAATGAAGCACTCTAGACTGAATAAGTACATAGATCAAAATGAGGAGCCTCAAAAGCTTTTTTGTACAGAGAATCAGAACACCATGCAGAGGCCCCACCATACATCACTTGCATTCAATAAAATGATTACCCATATCATGGATTGCACATAATTCCCATCCCGTGGGATATTATCATTCTAAAACAATCCCTTTGGTTTCAGTCATATATTTCTCAGAGAACCCCAAAATAAATGGTTCTGAGCATGTATATGAACAAGGCAGAACTTACTTGATTCTTGTATTCAGAGGAAGCAAGCCAGGGAAATATTAACCTTTATGGCTTTTTTGGAATGATTTATTTCTGGGAGTAAAACATAATTTATGTGTAGAGAACATAACATGAGAGTTCTAAATACTAAACAAAAGCAGGTATGGATGGCGAAATAGCACCACATAAAGATAGAGGTGGTTCTATTTTTATTTATATTTTTTAGGGTATATGTATATATATGTGGGTATGGGGAAGTAATAGAAAATCTAGATTTTTAAAGTAGATAGGCTAAATTCAAATTCCAGCTGTGATTTGCTGCATATAGAACCTTTCACAAATTAATTGAACTAATACCTCATGTCCTTATCTGAAAACAAAGTAGGGATAAAAATATTACTTACCAAATTTATAGAGCTGTTTTATACAGTGCCAAGTATGTAGTAATAATGAACCTAATGTTAAGTACATGTTATTATCTTAATACTTTGAATATGTGTTTACTTTTCTTTGGCTATCTTATTTTCTACTTCTTCTTATATTTTCTTTTAGTTAAATTATTTATAATAAAGAAGATTGGTTTAATTCATGCACACACACGTGTGTGTACTTCTTTGAAAAAAAAAGTGTAGTGCCATATAGCATTTTCCAAAATAAAGTACTGTGAAGTAAAACCGGGGGGTATTTTGTAATGGGATAAAGACAAGTAAATCTTGGCTAAACTTGGAAAGAGAAGTTAGAGGCATATGAGCAGACAATCAGTCAACTAACATAATTTCGGAAAATCAGTAGCAAAGACTACGGATGTGGAGAAAGAGATTGCAAAGTTAATTCCTAAATCACCTTGGCTCCAGTTGTTTTCTTTCCTGGCAGAAATCCCAGAGCCCATTATTATTATTACTGCTTTGTAAATACCCTCACTACTGTGTTTCTCTTTCCTTTCACTTTACTCACAAAACCTCAATCTTGATGAACTCACAGTCTCCTTTCCTAAAATTTGCTGGAGAAAGGAACGTTTATGTGTGTCTCTTGGTTTCATTTACAAATTTATGATCTGAAGTTGACATCAGATATTTCATAGCAAGTCTCATGAGTATATTTTTTTCAATTATACTCACTTCCACAACTCCCACAAATAGTATCTCCTATTTTATCATCCACTCTAACCCCCTCTCTCACACACTTCCTCTTCTCCCATAGCTGATGACAGCGCTACGTAATTCACTTAGAAAATGGAAGGCAGCATATGGGGACATCTTCAACCTTGCCACCATCAAACTCAAAATCCTATGTACCCTTTTATCTATTTTCTCTTGCCTTCCCTTCTTTGGAGAAAGTTTCCCAACTCATATCCCCTCTACCTTGAACTCTAAAATTTTAGTGCTTCCCAAATTAGTGCATATAAAAATCACTTGAGAGCATGCTTTATAAATAACGATTCCTGGATGATATCATCAGAGGATCTTCAGTCACACCTTTTGCCATTCCATTGTGGCATATGCATACACACATGCATGCACACGCACACACACACAGGCATAACTACCCATGCAGTCTTACGTCTGGATATCTATATAAAAACTCACATGTGTACACATACACAATACACCTGTTCCCTCCTATACACACACATAGTACATAATATATGCTTACCCACAAATACTATTTAGGCTGAACTGTGTCCACCCCAAAAAAGTATGTGTTGATGTCCTAACTCTCAGTGTCTAAGAATGCGTCTGCATCTGATAATAGGGTCTCAAAGAGGTGATTACTGTAAAATGAGGTCTTATGAATGGGTCCTAATACAACATGACTGATGTACTTAAGAGACCAACGCAAACAGAGGGAAGACCATGTGAAGACACAGGGAGAGAACGGATATCTGCAAGTCAAGGAGAGAGGCCTGAGAGTAAAATCAACACTGCCAACATTTTGATTGTGAACTTCTAGCTTCCAGAATCATAAAGGAATAAATTTTGGTTATTTAAGCCACCCAGTCTGTGATATTTGTTAACAGCTGCCCTAGCAAACTAATACATACTTGTATATTTGTATACACATACACACACTGACTAGGCTTCCCTGAACACGCACACACACATAGACATACACACATTCTAGAGAAATACACACATACCCACAACACCGCTGTAGACAATCATCAAGCTCCCAGCAATACTAGTTTTATTTCAGCCCTTTTTTTTTTTTTGGAACATGTTAAGCACATTGCTATAATAGAAGTTCTGGGCATAATCATCGTTTTGCATAGAATTCCTCCTTCACATCTTCTCTTGTATGATTTCACCTTTCAGGTCTTGTCTTAGTGATCACCTCTTCCAAGGACCCCAGTAGCCATCCTTCATCTACATCATTATCTATCTCCACCCATTGTGTGTTTTATTCAAAGAATGTGTTACAAATTGAACTCATCATTTTTTGCCTTTTAATTTTGTTTTTCTTATTAGATCATGAAATAAATCATCTTTGTGATGGTAGAATCAATTTTGTTTTATTAAAAGTTCATATTCCTAGTGTTAGCATAATGCCTGGCACATAAGAGGTATTCATATTTGTTGAATATATGAATATAGGACATTCAGCTGAGTTCTTTTTTGGATAGTGAATCCTGTTTGTGTGTGTGTGTGTGGTGTTGTGTGGTATGTATGTCTGTGTGTGTTCTGCTTCAGGAGAAGGTGGGAATGAAAATATAGAATAAAGTTGCCAGAGTAAGTATGTCTTCCCCCACCTCCCCTCTGTTGATGTGTCCCAGAGACATTTTAATTCCAGGTGCAAGTGAGAAATAATGACTCAGTTCACTACACTCTCCAGTATTCTATATAATTTGGAAGTGGTTGTTATGCATATTAAGATAATGTAAGCATGAGATAACAGATAGGACTTGTGAATAAGTGACTGTGGAGAACTTGGGAAAAGGCAGGCCGATATTACTTGGATGTTTCAAAATTGTGTGACAGGAATAATAATGTTAGTACCAACAGGGAAGGAAATTCAAAAGGAGAACTATTTGAGAATAATAATAAAAGATAATTAATAATAATTATATTATTAGAGAGTAGATAATAAATAAATAGAGAATAAATAATAAAATTATTTATTTTATAATAGAATAAATAATAAATAAATAAGAATAAATAATAAAAGAAATTCAATTTTATACATGTCACTTTCAACATTGTGTTAGAATATCAAATTGAATGGTCTAGCTGGTTGAGCAAAATTTAGGTCTGGAACATGGGAAAGATTCAGGACTAGATGTATAAGAGTGATACTTTAATATTTTGATGTTTTCATTCAAGCCAGGGAAGGAAATGATAATTTTTTTATATCAACTGGAGAAAAGCTGTGGCTAAAACACCAAAGTCCTATGCAGCCTTCCAGTGAGTACTTAGGTAATTCATCTAAGTTAACACAGGCTCTTGACTCAACTCTAGCTTTCCTTCTAGAAAGATGCAATTTCCTCATTTTCTCATCAATTTCAGCTATAATGAAGTCCATTTTAGTCATCAGTTGGCTTTAGTCTTTCTGGTGATTAAGAGGCATGTTTATTCTTTAGTCATTAATGGTTAGTTGATGTCAATGATGATATTATACAAGTATCCAAAAATAGAGAGTCAAGGGAAGAGGTTGTTACTCTTTGATCAAGCCTTCATTTCTTCATGAAGAAGTGAATTTTATAGAAGACAGACAAAATCACTTAAATGAGAATGGTTTGATGAGAAAGGAGACAATTATATTCCAGTTACCAAGTACTGTTTGCAGTTGAGAATGACTTGAGAGTATGGTCCAAATGGTGACTCCTATAGACTACACTAATTTTCCCTCCAATAATTGATATAATAATATAAATAACTATTTGTGATAATAAATTAGGTCATCTATATATCTAATTTCAATGAGTGATTAGCCGAAATATCAAATATGTAATGTCTGTAACTCATTCTATTTCCTAGCCTCACATAGTTATAATCATTTAAGAATAGGGCATTATAGTAAGAAGAGTTATTATTATAAGATAGTCATTGTTGGTTGGGCTTGGAATTTAAAGTCTGTAAGGACAAAGGTGAGAATTCAACATAATGTGATTTAAATTGTGTCTAAAAATTGATTTGTTGCAAGAAACCCTGCTGTGTCTACAAAAACATCCTCTGATCTCTAATTATGATACCTTAAGAGTAACTAACGTTTGAGATATAACAGTAAATATTTGCAGGTGTTTAAGAAAGCATATAATTTTCATTCACTGCATAAATTTTTTCCAAATAAACTTTTTAAATGACTTTTCATATTTAATTTTTTAAAAACAGCCATTATGTGGGTCATATCTATTTCATAATCAAACAATCATAGCATAGCAAATATGAATATTCCTGATCTGTACAGAAAGTTATATTACCAAAATATGCCCAAAGACATTTGAGTTTTTAAAAATAGACTATCAATTTTATAGTTTCTCCCTGTGATGAAATTTGTAGGTTCTCTCCTCTAAAAACAGACATTTCATTTTATTGCTTCCAGCTTTTTGGCAGGAACAAAAAAGTGAATAGCTAACACCTGGTTACTAGCTACCAGCCAACCTTGCAATTTCTGCCTCTGTGGAAATGAAGTTTGAATCTTAGAAATAAAAGTAAAATGAAAGTTTTGAAGCTTTAGTCTTATTTACTCGAATACAATGAATGCATCCAGAGAAAAAGAATTTAAAAAAAAGGACTTGTTGAAAAATCCAGCTTTACTCTTTTAATCCTAAAAGAAGAAACAGAAATATTGCCAAATAGTTATAATTGCATTTGTCATAATAATACTCTTTATCCATTGTTAATTTAGTTTACTGACATTTTAAGACAAAATTATTTATAACTCTTAAGATCTTAACTAATGCATGAGTTTTTCATGTTTAACACCAATTCGTAAATATTTAAGAGCAAAGTGTGATCAATATTTCATGTCATATCTTTATGGAAGAAGATAGCTTTGAGAAGGCAGTTCAAAATTTTACATTTTCTAAAATAGACTTTACTTTTTAGAGCAATTTTAGGTTCACAGCAAAATTGAACAGAAGGTTCAAGATTTCCTATATATTCCCTACTACTATCCATGCATAGCTTCCCTTATCATCAACATCCTAACCAGAGTAGTTAATTTGCTAAAATTAGTAAATCTACAATGAATATCACTATCAATCAAAGTTCATAATTAGCATTAGGGTTCTCTCTTTGTGTTGTGCATTCTATGGGTTTGGACAATTTTTGGTAACGTGTATCTACCATACAAAGCGGTTTTACAGCCCTAAAATTCTTCTGTGCTCTGCCTATTCATCCCTTTTTCCTTCCTAACCCCTGGAAACCACTGATTTTTTTTTTAATCACTTCCATAGTCTTACCTATTCTAGTTTGTCATATAGTTGAAATACACAGCATGTAGCCTTTTCAAATTTGCTTGTTTCATTTAGTAATAGGCATTTAAGGTTATTCATATATTTCATGGCTTGATAGCTCATTTCTTTTTAGCACTGTCATATTCTATCTGCTAGATGCATCACAGTACATTTATACATTCATTTACTAAAGGACATCTTGGTTGCTTCCACGTTTTGCCAATTATGAATAAAATTGCTGTAAGCATTCATGCACAGGTTTTTGTATAAACATAAGTTTTCAGTTCATTTGGTCAATACCAAGGAGTATAATTGCTGGATCATATGGCTGTTTAGTTTTACAAGAAGCCACCAAACTGTCTTCCAATGACTGTAGCATTTAGCATTTGTCCCAGCAATGAATGAGAGTTCCTGTTGCTCCACATCTTACGCATTTGGTGTTGTCAGTGTGCTGGATTTGGGCCATTTTGTAGGTGTGCACTGGTTTGCAGTTGTTATTTTAATTTGCCTTTCCCTGATGACATAGGATATAAAACATTTTTTCATATGCTTATTTACCATCTGTATATTTTCTTTGGTGAGGTGTCTGTTAAAGTCTCTGGTTCTGATTTTAACTTTACACTAATACTATGAAATTAACACAGATTCATACTTGCACTTGTTATAAAACAGTATATACCTGAAGTAGCTTAAATAATATGAGACTTTAAAAAGGATTTTATATTTTGTCATCAACTGAACTGTAGGCCTTGTGTTGTTCCAGAAAAAACAACATGTGTCTTTTTAATGCAATGTAAAAGAGCAAAAGTAGTAGATAATGAGGTGAGACAAGGAGGGAAGCCAGGCATTTTGAAGATTTTGACTGAGTATTCTCACTTACATCTGAGTGAAATTAGAAGCAATTGGTGGATTTTGAGGAGAGAAAATAATCTTTTTAATAAAAATTCATACAGTCTATCGAAACTTCTTCCAATTCACCGGAACACTCAACATGTCATTGTGAAAGCAAATGTCCAGGTGGTAAGTAGGCCACCCAAGGAATCTTAACATTTGAGGGAGGAAAAGAACAACCTATTTTATTCTTACACTGAACATGAATGCAACTACTTTGTCTAGTGTTTATTAGGTTAATAATTATATTTGTTTTTCTTTATGCCTCACTTGATTACTATTTAATCCATTCCATCCTCCAAATGTTCTCTATAACCTTTGGATTCTCTGAACTCCACTTTATTTCATTGGTTGATCTGATCTCAGTTATTTTTATTGATCTCTTTCATTTATGTCAGGTACTCACCACACTGTAAGCTGCTTTTATGGGCTTCACTATGGATGTTTTTTGAAGCCTTTGGTCCTGTTTAGCAGAGAGCTCTTCCCCACACTTCATCTTTCCAACACACAGGGACACCCTTTGGAATGTTCTGAAAGACAGGGCCCCTGACACGTGGTGCTTTGAGAAGCAATCTGTTCCTCTGTTGAGACTTTTCTCCCTAATCTTTTATTATGGAAACTTACAAAAGTACACCAAAAATTAAGAAATTCTATAATGAAAACCCATGTAACTACCATCAAGATACTAATGTTATTGTTTTACTATAAATGCTTTGTTGACCATCTATCTGTCCTTCTATCCATAGCTTAATCCATCATATTTTCCATTCTTCTGTGATTGGTACTGGGATGTTTCCAGTTTTAGGCTCCCTTGAATATAGTTGCTTTGAATATTTTGTACAAAATCTTTTTGTGAAAATATATTTTCATTTCTATTGGGTACCTAGGAGTAGAATTTCTAGAACGTAATTAGTTTTAAAAAGAAATTGGTAGAACTTTTTCCCAAAAAGGCTGTAACATTTTCTAAGTTTCTATACTTTTTCTTTCTCTTTTTGCATTATTCCAAAAAGAGCAAAGAGATTTCAGTTGCCCCATAATATTACCATCATTTAGGGTCTTTCTAATTTTGTTCTGATGGGTATCTGCAAATATTTAATTGTGGGTTTTGTTGTTATTGTTTTGTATTTCACTGATAACTAAAGAGACTCAAAACTTCTTCACGTGCTTATTGACCTTCCACATATCTTCTTTTGTAAAGTTTCTTTTTAAATCATTAGCTCTTCTGTATTGGGCCTTTTTTTTTTAATCACTGAATTAAATTTTATATATATAAGTAGATATTTGGTTCTTTGTCAGATACATGTTCTGTGAATATTTTATCCCAGTTTGTGCCTTGATCATTCTTTTTCCCAATTGGGTCTTATAATGAACAGATGTTTTAATTTTAATGAGGCTTAATTTATCTGTTCTTTTTTGAATGTTACTTTCTATAACCAAGCTAAGATATTCTTTTGTGTTTCCCTGTAAAGTTTGATGGGTTTAGCTTCTGCATTTGGGTCTGTACTTCATTTTGAACTACATATGGCATAAAAAGTGAGATAGGGAGAGTTTTTGCTTTTGTTTTTGTTTTCCATATGAATATTGAGATAACTAGCACTGTTGGCTGAAAACCATCCTTTCCTCATTGGATTACATTGGCTCATTTGTTAAATTCATATGATTATATACATATGGGTCCATTCTAGGCTCTGTATTTACTTTATTAGGTTCATTTGCCCATTTTTATGACAATTCTACTTTCTAGATTTTTATAGTTTCTAGTATGTCTAGAAATCAGGTAATGTAATTCCTCCAACATTGTATCTTTGTAAAAGTAAAATTCTCCATTTGTACCTGTTAACTATGATTGTATTTGTATTAGTTTATTACTTATTATTGATTTTATTAGTTTATTACTTTCTCAAAATCATTTGTCTACTTATTACATAGTGGAACATATTAGCCTTTTTACCCAAGTGTCTTTTTCATCCAAAAATTGGTTAGTGTTCTTTATTAATTGTACCCAGACTTGATGATCACAGTATACGAAGTGATGCCTACTTCAAAGTGAACAAACTATTTCGGCTATAGCGTTCTCCTTCCATACAGCTGTAGTGCCTTTTGCTTATAGAACCTGCAGTAATCGTATAATTGCAGTAAGACTGGGAGGAAGGACCACTGCAATCATCATCATAGTAACAGTTCCAGCAAAATTTTGATTCTTAGTAAATCTATTACTTTTTAATGTGTGATTATACTTTTCCTTGTTTAATCTTCATGACCATGTACAAATCATTTTATACATTTTATAAATTAAATAAAGTTTAGGAGACATTATATAACTTATAAAATAATACATATATGCTATTCAGTTCTCACTCTATGTGTCTCAAGGAGATACTGCTGGTAACCCTAAGGTCTACAGAGCCTTCAAACATCTTTGCTGGGTTTAATGCTGAAAAACATAAAGTGATTATAAAGAAATAAGCGGAGTTGCAGCTTTGAACAACTCCAGGAAATGTAGTTCATGCTGTGTTCTATGTGGGGGTACTCTCTTGAATTGTGCAGTGCACAGTATCAATTAGATGTTTTGTTTATAATTGAATTTCTTCTCAAAATTACATCAATATAAATGGAATTTATTGTGTGGCGGAATAGGAAGGATATGAAGAGGTCAGAATTGGTTGTATTGATTTGATTCAGCATTTCATGGACACCATTAAGATCCTGTTTCCTCTGTTCTTGGACTTCCACAGTGGGTCAAATTAATTTCAATGTAAGATTGCTACCAAGAACTTCTAGTACTACATCCACCTACACAGAGAAATAAGGCTCATGTCCTCAGGTATATTTATTTTCTAGTATTGCCATAACAAATCACAACAAACTGGGTAGCTGAAAATTGCAGAAATTCATTCTCTTCCGGTTTAGACAAATCAAGTTGTCAGCAGGTCCACGGTGCCTCCGAAGGTTCTAGGGAAGTATTCTTCCTTTATCTGCCAGCTTCTGTTAGCTCCTGGCATTCCTTAGCACAGTTCCAGTTTTTGCCTGTTTTCACGGGGACTTTGACCAATACAGCCTTCAGGTTTCCCTCTAGCTGACTTAAATTTTAGACAGGCTTCTTCCTGCCTCTAGCCCCCTAACTTTCCTTCTATCTTGGCCCTTATAAAATCCAGAGGACATAACTACAAAAGTCTCTTCTCTCCTTTTTCTTAGAGCATTTACTTTAGAAAACTTGTAATTGAAAGTTGTTTCTCTGCCTCTGTTTCATAGCCTCTTGACAGTTTTATAACCCAGTACTATCTTTCTCTAGGACCTGGGACCCAGTGCTATGAAATGCAATAATCAAGGAAGATAGAGTCCCTAATTCCTAAACTCTGTAAGCATTTAGGAATCTAACTTCAGTGAGCACCTTGCTCCAAATTGTAAAACTACCTCTTGTCAAGTAGATTTGACAAAGTTTACTTTTCCTTTGTGTAATGGCCATCACACCTCACCCCACCTCAGCTTTCTTGCCATTCGTTTCAGTGGATTTGAACTCAGACTGAGTTTTGGCCTCTTTCCTCTGTCCCAATGCCCTTTTATAAAACTTCCTCGATTATTTAACTTCAACTAGTGCAACGTTTGCTTTGCTACTTTGTGTCTTCTGAATGCCTCTTTGTCCTTTCCTCTTCTTATAAGGACACAGATTACTAGATCTAAAGCCCACCCTAAAGTCATTAGGAGTCTTCTGGAGATCTTTGACTAAATATATTTGCAAAGACACTGTTTCTAAATAAGGCCACATTGTGAGGTAAGAGGAGGACAATAATTTTGTGGTGACACTATTCAATTGACTGCATGTTTCTTAAGGGCTATTTTCCTCCTATACCTTCAGCAAACTTCCTCTCTTGCCTCATTGTCTAACTTGGGTCACATGCCCATTCTCAACCCAATCCATTTGGCCAAGAGAGTGTCATTGAGCATTTATTGGATTAAACCTGGATTACTGAAATAAATCACCATGGCAAACAGTTTATGTTGGATTAAAAGAAGAGTTGGCCTTTTTTTTTTTTTTTTTAACTAAAGAGCCATATAATGAATACTGATGCAGGGCTCTATCCTCTGTTCAGCTATGCCACAGTAGCAGGAAATCAACCATAGATAGTTACTAAATATTGGGTGTGTTTACAGTCCACTAAAACCTTATTCCCATAAATAGCCAGTGGATGGGTTTGGTCAGGGGGCAAAAGTTCACTAACCCTGGATGGAATAATTAGCTTCCTCTTCTCCCTGAGTTGGCCAAACAGGGACTTTCCCTGTTCTTCAAAATAATGGGGGGGGGTGGGGAATAGAAGCCTGTAGTACCTGGTAATTCATCCCTGATAAATTTAACTTCATTTTCAGGGTCTCACATTCAAAGAAGCCATTCAGCCTCCTCTGACTTACACAGATACCATTATTTAAGTAAAATTTACTATACTGGTTTTAAGCAACCATTCTATACTTAAGTACATCACAGAATAGTACAGTTTATCTTAAGACTCTGGGTACTATAAAATGTATTCTTATTCATTCTGTGACCAGGACTTTATCCTTCTTTTTTCTGTTAAGAACACAGCAAAACAGTACTCATTTTCTTCGCACAGTGGTTGAAAAATGCAGGCTTAGAAAGCAGGCCCACAAAATTTGAAACCTGAGTCTTTTAAGAACTAGTGATCTTGTGTAATTTATTTTATTACGTGTACCTCTGTTTCTTGATAAATAAAATGGCGATTGTAATAGTACCTATCCTAGTGGGTAATTTCAATGATTAAAGTGTAAATGTATGCTAAACTCAGTATCAGCATGTTTGGTGTTTATTAGCTTTTTCAAGAAATGCTAGCTATTTTCCTTACTGTTTTATTTTTCATTAATGAAAAATTGTCAAATCTCCCATGGCTTTTTAGGTGTCAGATCTAGGCTTTGAATAAAATCTCATAATACAGATTTGTGTTTTTTCTACCATGAAATGCAGCATTATCAAAACATTTTAGTTTTAACATTTCAGCCAACAATAAGCCTATCTAAACCATAAGTCTGTCTGTGATTCAGTCTCTGACAATTTTGCTCAAGGTGGGAAATTTTCAAATTTTATAGTAATTAAGTGGGGTTTTCAATTATTTAATTATTCAATCAATTTAATTATCAATAATTATTAATATTAATCAACCAATAATTAATTAATAATTAAATCAAATTATTTAATTAAGTGATTAAATAATTACTTTAAGACTTATATTTTATTATAAACATAAAAAGAAATTAATTTTCAAGACCAATTTGTATATATTTCTCGAAGTAAATCTATGCTTATTTGTAGGGTGACTGATTTTTTATTTTAAACCTCAGGTACAGTGGCACCTAGGTGGCTCAGTCAGTTAAGCGCCTGCCTTGGGTTCAGGTCATGATCTCAGGGTCCTGGGATAGAGCCCTACATCGGGCTCCCTGCTCAACAGAGACTGTGCTTCTCCTTCTCTCTCTGTCCCCACTTCCCCTTGTGCACACACTCTATCTCAAATAAATAAAATCTTAAAAAAAATAAAACTCAGGTACAGAGAATTAAATGAATTATTTTACTCAGTTAACATTTTACAAATGGTTTGTGAAAGATATATGTATACACACACATATATATGTGAGAGATATATAGATAAAATATAATATATACATTAATTTCCCTTCCCCCGGAAGTGGCCAGTTTAATGATTTAATGTTTTTCCCAAATGGGTATTTTTACTTTGTGTTTATATATTTTTAATTTACATAGTGTGTGGCAGAGATTAATGATTTTCTACCAAAATTCATTATGCCCTTATTCAATAGAATAGAATTATACACTACATTTCCCAGGATCTCTATAGTTTGAGGTGTGCATGTGTGATAGTAAAAAGAAGTGATCCAAAACACTTCTAGGTCTGAGCCTTTAAATATTAGGTGTTTGCATTTTCTCACTTTCTACTCTCTGCTAAGCAGATGTGAAAATGCTACAGTTTCAATTAAGCAACTAACACCAATACTCCAGGGCATTGGTTCTCAAATTATTCTTCCCAGACGTATCAGTCACCTTGAAAATTGCTAGTAATTGTGAGTATTGCAAATTTTCAAGCCCAAACCAGGGCTTCAAGTCAAAAACTTAGGGAGAGTATTAGCAATTTGTGTTTTAACAAACCCTAAAGGCAATTGTGATGCATGTTGCAGTTTTGAGAACCACAAAGCAATACCATAGGAAGGACCTGAGTCTTTGAATGAGTTTATAGAAAAAGCCAGCAAATCATTGTCTGCAAAGTTTCAGGTAGTAAATATTTTAGGCTTTTCTTGTTCTTTTCCTCTCCCCACTTCTGTTCTTCCTCTTCTTCCTCCTCCTCTTGCTTCTTCTCCTACTTCCTCTATTAATCATTTAAAAATTTAAATAACTGTGAGCATACACACAGATTATACTAAAATAGGTTGGCAAAGAGTAAAATGGCTAAGGTAACCTTGGGTGTATTATACAAGAGAGAAAAATAAATGCCTTTTTTTTTCTAAAGTAGTATATTGTCAGATCAGTTATAGCAGTTTACAGACTCATTCACTTTTTATTTGTGTATTTAGTCCATTTATACTCATGGTTATGTTTAGTCCACCAATTCCAACCACAGACAATTGGATATATTACCAGAGAAATTTCTACACAGTTCTAACAGGGAATGTGTAAAAGGTTTTATGTTATATGGCATTAGGGAGTTGAAATTGACATGTGTTCATGTCTGGGGAGAACACAGGCAAAATGTAGTAAGGGCACAGCCTGGAGCACTTTTCCGTGGTTGGAATTGGTGGGCTAAACATAACCATAAGTATAAATGGACTAAATACACAAATAAAAGACAAGAAGAAATGGAACAACATTTCATGCTTATGGATTGGAAGAACATATTGTTAAAATGTCTATGCTACTAAGAGAAATCTACACATTCAATGCAATTCCTATCAAAACATAATTAACATTTTTCACAGAGCTGGAACAAACGATCCTAAAATTTATATGTAATCAGAAAAGACCCTGAATATCAGAAGAAGGTGAAAAAGAATCCAAAGCTGGAGGCATCACAGTTCCAGACTTCAAGCTGTATTTTGAAGCTGGTATCATCAAGACAGTATGGTACTGGCACAAAAAGAGATTCATAGGTCATTGGAACAGACTAGAGAACCCAGAAATGGACCCTCAACTCTGTGGTCAACTAATCTTTGACAAAGGAGGAAAGACTATCCAGTGGAAAAAGTCCCTTCAACAAATGGTTAGGAAAATTGCACAGCCACATGCAGAAGAATGATACTGGACCACTTTCTTACACTGTACACAAAATAAACTCAAAATGGATGAAAGACTTAAATGTGAGACAGGAATCCATCAGAGTCCTAGAGGAGATCACAGGCAGCAACCTCGGTGTCCTCAGCTGCCATAACTTCTTGCTAGACACGTCCCTGGAGGCAAGGGAAACAAGAGCAAAAATGAACTATTAGGACTTTATCAGGATAAAAAGTCTTTGCACAACAAAGGAAACAATCGATAAAACTAAAAGGCAACCTACAGAATGGGAGAAGATATTTGCAAATGTCTTATCAGATAAAGGGCTATTATCTAAAATCTATAAAGAACTTATCAAACTCAACATACAAAAAAACAAATAAGTCAAAAAATGGGCAGAAGACATGAACACTTATTCAAAGAAGACATACAGTTGGCCAACAGACACATGAAAAATGCTCAACATCACTCATCATCAGGGAAATACAAATTAAAACCACAGTGAGATACTACTTCATACCAGTCAGAATGGCTAAAATTAAGAACTCATGAAACAATGGATGCTGGCGAGGATGCGGAGAAAGGGGCACCCTTTTATGCCCTTGGTAGGAATGCAAACTGGTTCAGCTACACTGGAAAACAGTATGGAGGTTCTTTAAGAAGTTAAAAATAGAGCTACCCTACAACCCAGCAATTGCACTACTAGGTATTTACCCCAAAGATACAAATGTATTAATCCCAACGGGCACCTGCACCCCAGTGTTTATATCATCAATGTTCACAATAGCCAAACAGTGGAAAGAGCCCAGATGTCCATTGACAGATGAATGGGTAAAGAAGATGAGGTAGATGCATTCAATGGAATATTAGTCAGACATCAAAAAGAATGAAATCTTGCCATTTGCAATGACACGGATGGAACTAGAGGGTATTAGGCTAAGCGAAATAAGTTAGAGAAAGACAAATTTCATATGATTTTACTCATATGTGGAATATAAGAAACAAAAGTGATGAACATAGGGGAAAGAAAAAGAAGAGAAACAGAGAGAGAAAAAATCCATGAGAGACTCTTAACTATAGAAAACAAATTGAGGGTTGCCGGAGGGGAGGTGGGTGGGGGATGGGGTAACAGCATGACAGGCATTAAGGAGGGCAGTTGAAGGAATGAGCACTGGGTGTTATATGCAACTGATGAATTTCTAAATTCTACCTCTGAAACTAGTAATATTCTATATGTTAATTAAATTGAATTTAAATAAAAAAAATTTTAAATAGCTCTGATCCATGCTGCAAATTGTTTTTGGAAATTATTCTAACTCCTACTTCCATAAACATCAGATCAGTACTTTCCACTAATATATATATTTTAAAAGGGTTTATGCTGCTTTTACTTCCACTTAATTTTTATTTTTAAATATTTTTCACATTTTATACATGCAAAATATATGAAATACATATGGCAACTAAAAATAATACTATTAGGAAGAGTTTCAGCTTTCAGTGACTACTTCATGCTTTGAAAATTGAACTTATTTTTGAAATCCACAAGGTATTCCTTGTTTTGCTCTCTAAAGGTCTTTAATTTCTTGCTCATCATTTCTCTCCATTTATTTCCATTTTTACCATATGTATTGTATACATGTATAGCTACACACCTAAATGTAAATATATATCTCAGTATATTTTTATATTTTTCATTAGTATTTATATGTATATTAAAGGTTTATGCTATAGTATTCTATTATTTATTTTGGGGACTCAATATTATGTTTCTTAATTCATGTAGCTATGTTCATTCATTTTGATCGATGCATAATATTCTGTTCTGGTAATATTCTACTATTTATCCATGATTTTATAAGTGGTGTTTTCCTAGTTTTATTATATTATCTACTTTGATGCTTGGAACAATATTATGCCTGGCTCTTGTTGCATAAGAGCAAGGATTTCTCTAGGGTTTATATCTAGGAATAAAATCATCAAGTTACAGTTTTGCTACATAAGCAAACTTCCTTCTGACAAGTAACTGATAAATCTTTAATGCATTTTAAGCATTATTAGTACTCTTTCAGACCCAGTATTTTCAGAATGAAAAAAAAAGAAATTCATCTTAACAGTTTGTTTTGAGTTACATATTCTCTATACATTGATTTATCCATCGGGACTTAACCATTTCCTCATACAAAATTTACTCACTTTGTTGGGATGGTAATCAGCCTGAGATGCAGTACCTGGTACCTGAAGTCCTATCAGTCACATCAATAATAGGCATGTGAATAAAATTTACTTTTGTAGAAGGTGGAGATGCTGGCATCAGGGAAGACAGACCAATAGGCTTATTAGAAGGATGAACTAAGGTATCTACCATGATTATTTTTGTAATCTGGCCAGTTAATAAATGACTACTTTCAAATTGAAAAAAATAAATAAGTAAAAAATAAAATTAATAAGATGGACAAATCATTTATCATAGAAGTGATTATTTTATCCATGCATAACCCCAAAGCTCCCTAATCTGCTCACCTCATTCAAAGGGTTAATTGTTTTTGAGATATAGGCATAAGTAAAACATGAGCAGTGTTGGAAATAATCTTTGGAATTTCATTGAATATGAATTGCAAGTATTCTAACAAATGCAAAATATGATCAGCCGTACCTCAAATCTTAGAGTAATGCCTATCCATTCCACCTTAATAATGTTCTACATTGGCACTGTAAAATATTTTCAGGTTTTGAATGATACACTTTAGCCATTAATTCCCGTATCAAAATCATATTAAATAAGTCACTCTTCCCATTTTAAGTATGTCACAGGGGTAAAGAATGTTAAATTGCTTGACCATTATGTCAATATCAATTCAGGAGTAGAATAATGAGTAGAGTCCAATGAACACTATTTTGTCTTTTGCTTGAATAATTTACTAATGGTGATGTGCCTTTAGGAAATATAGTAAGTAATATCATTTTATGATGTCTGAGCAATGGGTTATAGAATGATAATTGTCTGATTGTATTATGCTCTGGAAATCCTATAATCACTTACTTACATAGGGAAAACTAACTGGGAAATTAACGAAATATCCCTTCTTTAAATGTGTCTAGGAGTAATTTAAGAGGAGAAAGTGATGCAGGCAGGCTGGGTCTGAGAACCCAGGGGAGGGTCCCACGTGACCAGTCAAGAGGGTCCTTGGCTTCATGAAGGATAGAAACCAGAGAAAGTGAAAACAGAGTTTTTTTTTTAATAGCATGAGTGACAGAGAGTAGCAGGTGGAGTTGCTAGGAGACTCAGAACAGAAAGGAAAATAAGTCTCATCCTTGCTTGGGCCTCGGGGTTTTCATTGGAAAAAGTTCAATGGTGCATGTTTCTTCAGGAATCCATGGTAGGGTCCAATCAAAAGTGATTGTCAGGTGAAAATGGGTGTTATTCCATAAATTACTGAAGGTAGGGGTACAGCATCAGCAGTGGTTTATTTGAAGCTACTGTTCTGGAACATATTTGGGATCTGGCTCTTCTTAGATGTTATCAGGTGTTCAGGGCCTAGCACAAAACTCAGAGGACAATTAACTTTCTTGCTTTCTCCTTGAAATGGCAACGTAGCTTCTTTGGCTTATTCAGAGGCAAAATATGGAAGACCAGTGTAAATGGGGCCTTGCAGGAAAACAGCAGAATTGGGACCTTTCCTCAGATGGAGTCCCTTCAGAATTCCTAGTTCCAAAGGAAATATTGAATATTAGTTTACATGAATCTCATGAAATAGTTTGTCTTCATTTGTATAGAAAAATTCCTTCTTGAAATAATTTGCTAGTTCACAACCTTTGCATTGATTACACTTGAAAAAGGACAGAAGATCATGATTAATGTTAAATGAACTCCTGTTATGTATCAGGCACTTTACCTATGTCATCACAGTCAATGCTCACTACAATCCCTTCAGAGAAGAACTAATAAATTTATTTTCCAGTGATGAAACAGAAGGTCGTAAGGGCTACCTTATTTGAATGAATCTAAAACTAACACCATTCACTAGAAGATACATATCAACTTTTTTAAAATTTTTTTAAAATTTTATTTATTTGTCAGAGAGAGAGGAAGAGACAGCGAGCACAGGCAGACAGAGTGGCAGGCAGAGGCAGAGGGAGAAGCAGGCTCCCTGCCGAGCAAGGAGGCCGATGTGGGACTCGATCCCAGGACGCTGGGATCATGACTTGAGCCGAAGGCAGCCGCTTAACCAACTGAGCCACCCAGGCATCCCAGAAGATACATATCATCTTATTTCCACAAGAAACAGAAATTCTGCCAAGTATAATTTTAAGCTTTTCCAGGAAGCTGATACTGGTTTAACAATATTACCATTGGTAGGATGGGTGGGGGATGAAGTACCTTCTAGAAAGATCTCATGTGCTGGGGCACCGGTCTACCCTTCTGAGTTGGCCATCTGAAGCCTGTTCCCAGGCTTCTCTGGTTCCCAAGTCCCTGATTCTTCCATTAAACTTTACATCCTCAGCTATCTTCTACAAAACAGAATGCATTTGGCATTTTCCTTTATGAGAACGTGTCTTTTCCTTGGTGGCACCACCTAGTCTTTGTAACCTTCATATGGAGGAAATCAAAGTGCATGACAGTATATTAATCAGAAAAATGGATTGTGCCTGCCTCATCCTGTCAATCACTTGATAAGGGAAAACAAATAGCAAATATTAAATCACAGACTGTTCAAATGCTTCATACTTAGGATAAATACATTTCAGCTTTCAGAAAAGTCCATTATGCACCGTTTGGCTTTGATTAGCAGGGGGCATTTCATAAAGCATGAAATTCAGCTACAGCTAGTGGAAGAAAGAAGAAATGTGTGAGCGTTTTCTCACAGTTTAGTTAAACAACTGATTTACCCCTGTCAAAAAAAAAAAATCCATTAAGGGCTCTGACAATTATGAATGTCTTTGGCAAAAAGATGAATTTATCTGCCTGTAAAGGAGATGTCGCTTGAAAAGCCCATGTCTGCAGCGAACAGAACACCAGCAGAGCATGACGATAAAGAACAATCCGTATTTGCTCTTACACAGGAGAGATCCACAATTGCAACTTGATTGTAATCCTCACCTGGGAAATCTGAAATCACCACCTGTTTTCTTTGGATGCTTGTGTGACACACTCCAGTTGCTTTCTACAGAATTTAGAACATTGATTTATTCCAGTGGATACACTTGGAGCTTTCTTCAATTCAATTCATTTCCATTAAGCATCCAACTCACTAGTTGGATTTATTAGAGCTAAGTAGATCGTTTTTATCACATTTATAATCCTAAGTATACATTCTACATGTATTGCTTCCACCTCAGGACTTGTATTCATACAAGTGTTACTCTTGTTTGTACTTCATTAAAAGGGGCAGGATATTAAACAAAAGAACAATTTGCTACTATGCATTCAGTGTCGTCTTAAGAATTTTTTTCTTTTTTTTATTAATTTTTTTCTTTTTTTATTTTTTATAAACATATAATGTATTTTTATCCCCAGGGGTACATGTCTGTGAATTGCCAGGTTTACACACTTCACAGCACTAACCATAGCACATACCCTTCCCAATGTCCATTACCCCACCCCCTCTACATTCCATTCCGAACATGTCATTTTTTTATGTTCAATCATTCTAAAGTTTTATATGGCAAGAATTAAAGAATATTGATAGGCAAAACCTGAAACATGGGCTTAAGGTCATCTATAATGCCTATTATAAAGTAACCTCTGTTATTTTTAGCATTTCATCTCTACTTAAATTTGCTACTTAACCTGGCAAGGTAAACTATAACCTAAGGGGCATTGCAGTGCCAGTAAACACAGGTCCACAAAACTAGGCACATTATTATGATCTGAACAAAACAAGTTAATGGGAAAAAAGAAAAAAAAGCTTGAGAACTTCTACGACACAAGCAAAAATCTGTCAGAACCCAGATGCTTTGTGAGGGTCTCGAACATTGTGCAACATTTAAAATTATATAAAACGGTCTCTACTTTTTCTAAATTTGGGAACACTACTTTAAGGATAATAATTTACATTATCAAATGAGAAGTTTCAAAACAAATTTAAATGTGATTCTAGAATTGTATATTTGTAAAATGGACATAAAAAGCAGCAATATGCTAAAAGTACAAATGTTCAACAAATATAAAATTATGTCAGGGTTTTATCCTGAGCTTGATGCAGTCAAGTATATCTAACCATTTTTATCTACCAGTGAATAAAGATTGATTGTGGCTAAGCAAGGTCTTTGTCAGCTCATACTGTTAGGGAATTTTAAGGATAGTTTGATTATTGTGCAAAAGGCCTAAAAAACTCAGTGTCAGTTTTTGCTAAGTGATAGTGCCATCTACTGGTGTTGTTTGTCACAATAGTGTGATGGTTAAAGGCTGGAGGTGTCCGGTTTATAGACACACCTGACAGCTGTGACCTCATGAAGGTATTCCTAAGCATAGATTCTGTCATTTAAGCTAAGCAATAAAAAAGAATCAACACTTATAAATTAATGGAAATTTCACACTTAGAGGTACTTTCATTCATTATTAGAACAGAGAAGAGAACCTATAACTAGGCAAAATCATGTAGTGATTTAAATTATTATATAAATAGATAATATATATACATATATATATATCAAAAGTTCAAATGTTTAGTTAATCGATGCTCTGCACATATACACTGAATGCATTTTGTTCTCAAAAATGTTAGGCAGATTGAACACAATTCAGGGCATTTAAAAGATAGACAACAGGAAAAACAGAAAAAGGTTCCTGGCTTGAAGCTTGAGGACTGAACAAACATAATATACAGACAAGCAGTTAACTAACAAAGTAGTTGGCTCAGGGTAGTTGCCACACATATTTTAAGATATGAATAAACGTATGGCTGTGGAGTAGGGGGACATTTGAAGGAGGTGTTGAATTTGAAAAGGAGGAGGCAAGAAAAATGGAGGGGATTAACAGCTTGAAAAAGGGAAAGTACAATTCAGAATGAGATTTTGTTTGGCTTTTACACAGCAACCATAAACGTATCCTTCATTCTGAGAAATACATTCTTAGCAGCTCTAAAACTATCAATAGCTAATGTCCATACTGAGCATAGGAAAATTTGTGCTCATTCTTAGCGCAATAAAACATCTGATTTGGTCTGTGGCAATATCAAAGAGTGGTTCCCATTGACCCCACACTGCCTTTAAAGAACCCCAAATAAAATGTGTTCTGTTGATAAAAGCAGAGATTGTTGGCTATGCAATCACAGAGTTCTGACAAGTTTATAAAACTCTGTTACCTTATACTGCTTATTAATTCAGATACTTTGGAATGCAAATCATATTAGAATATCTATTTAAAGAGTAAAGTACATTATTTTCCCTAGAATCTATAAAAATCCATCTCAAGCTTTTAAAATATTTTTGGGCTGGACACTAGTTTTCCTAGGAAGTTCCCAGGATGCCCCTAAGGAGAGTGAGAAGCAGGCACTGTTGTAATCATTAATTTACCTGCCCTGCTCCCACACAATCAGAGTGAAACTGCTTTGATCTGAAAAGTCTGTAGGCATGTGTTTATGTGTTTATATGTGTGTGTGTGTGTGTATAAATACAGATATAATTTAATTCTACGTACATATTTTCTTTGGGCAAGTGCTCTGCTGCTAAAAATATATTTAGAAGCTTATAAATTTAAACATGTCAATGTAAAAAGTGGGATTTGAATGCAAGGAGTGGGAAGCAAATGCAAAGAGTGGGAATGCAAAGAATGGGAAGAAGAGCTTGGGTAGAAGTAAGGAAGGGAAGGTAGAGGGTAAGCATGCTATTTTCTGTTTTGGCTTTTGCACAGGAATACATTAAACTCTTCAGTGGCTCAATGTATGGCGACTTAGGCAAGGACTTGGTTCAGGGTCTTTCTTGGCCAACCCAGGGAGGGATCAATGTCTCTACTGGGGACTTCTGTCCATCCTGCTCATCCACTTGTACAGCGTACTACTGCATACTACCTTCGAATTACAAATTGTGTGGGTCTGAAAATTTTGTACTCTAAACAAAATAATAGTTTTGCTCAGACAGGATTCAGGCCTTACCTCATTTGAATTACTCATAACACCAAGCATAATGTGGTGCTGATAGTTTATGGTGAATATAAATAACATCCCATAATTCCTCTCTCTATTTCTTTCCCTCTCTCAAGCATTCACATGCACATACACATGTTAATTCATTAATGTCATAGAAACATGGACAAAGTGTATTAACAGGCTTTATTCAGAATAGGAAATGTAACAGGAGAGAAGATCTATGAAGAGATGATTGCACACATAAGAAATCATTGTTTCCACTTATACTTGTAGAATATCATTCTGTAACTGTTAGAGTGACAAAAATTAGACAAGTGATAAGAAGGATCTGAGACTGATAGGACCCATATGCTCGATGGAAGGAGTGGACACTGGGAAATCCAACTGATAGAATTATTTGGCAGTAGTTAACACAATTGAATATGATTTATGCATACCCTAGGTCATGCAGTGCTTTTCCTTAGTGTATACCCCATAGCGATGTTCAACATGCCCTTTGGGGGACATATACAAGGATAGCTTGTGCTTACTTGTTTCGTTGCTAAAGAGTTGAAACAACCTGAATATCTATCCCTGAGAGAGTGGGCATGTAGAAAGGGATGGATGGATGTCACGGAATATCATGCAGGAGGTGCACATGGAAGTGCTCGTAGATCTAAAATATGTAATAGAAAGAGAATGCAATCTACAAAAATCACAACATGTTTGTGAATTTAAAATACACATGCAAAACAGTAACATATTTTCTACAAAAACATACAAATGCAAATATTTTCACTAAACAGTGAAAAATGAGGATGGAAGGAAATATACAAGTAAATGAATAAAAGAGGCTTGGACTGATGGCAACAATGTATATCATTGAGGAATGTGATTAGTTCATGCTTATGCACCTGATACCTAACTAGGAAAAGAAGAAAAATTAGAGTAGCAGTTTTCAATAGGATGCACAGAATAGAACATGCACGAATTGGAACTTGAAAGCAACATTAGGCTATTTGCTGTTGTTGTTTACCCCATCAGAATGGGAAGTTTCTGGGTCTCAGATTTCCTGATGATCTCTGTATGAACCACCCTTTCCCATCCATACTTAAGACAGGTCTTTTCTAATGCCAAATTCCTTTTCAGTTCAATTCCGTATCTGCTGTTTCATTTCATATCCCTTGGAAATAGTCCCCTTAAACGGAGAGAAGCGACAAAACAGTTGTGGCCTGAGTCAAGGCAGCAGCACATTCAAGAACTCAGTGTCTGCCTCCTTTTTCCCTACACTGTCACATTTATCACAAGCATAAAGAAAATATTTTTCCTGCTTCTCCATCATTTTGGTGATTTTACCCAGAATGAAAAAGAATGAAAACAGAAGAGGATTCCAATTTCAGTTGTATTCAGGCCATGGACAGACATTTCTTGTGTGTACGAGCAACAAAGGAAATAAACAGCAAGTCAATAATAGAGTGTTTTTGTTTCCATGTCTGTAACTGGCAAACTATGTATTACAGATGTAGAAGGCCAACTCCTTACTTTTACTTCCTCATCATTAAAGGTGAGGTGACTGACATAATGAACATACCTCTAATTCACTGAAGGGAGACTAAATCAAATATAAAACAAAGAAAAAATATTGTGATAGTAAGCTAAAAATCACCAACCCAACCTGATTGTTGCATGTGAGCAGAATTTCAGGATAAGTAAATTGTAAGGTTGTCTTTTCCAGATTATAGATGTAGGCCTGTTCCCAAATTCAGTTAATTAACTAGACTGGATGATTTTTTAACATTGGGGTATTATCAATGCTGACCCCCCCAACAAAATGCTAACCAACAAGTTAGATTTTCTACATGCTATAGTTTAGAATAAATTACTATTCAGCTTATCTAATGAAAATTACTGAAAGTATTTAGAGTATAATTTTAATTTTGTAGGAGCTGTTTCTAAGCTTTGACATTATTTATCTTTTGTATTGGCTATATGAAGACCAGACTATGATTACGCTAATGGTCAGGAATAAAAATAATGTTCCTTCTCCACTGACCCGAGGAACATTCACATCAAGTACATTTTCATAAATATTCCATTCTTTAATAAAAGCATGTACCATGATGGGAAAAGAAAAAGACAAAGAATAGAGCCATAATTATCTTTAAAAGATTTGGTGGAAAGTTGATGTTGTGCTGAGGGTTGAGTACCATGGCAATGAATACAAACTAATATCAACTCATATTTTTACTGTGTTTAACATACAGTAATGCACTGCTGTTTCACAACAACTGTAGGAAATAGGAAGGACACCTTTTTTTTTTTTAATTTCTATTTTTTAGGTGTGGAAACTGATTCTGTTAATTTGTGATTCAGATTTCTAAATAGTAAGTCCTAAAAGTGAACTCAGTTATATTTCTTCAGACTCCAGAAATTAACCATGCTGTGCAGTCTTATGTTTACACTAGCCATCATGAAGTGAGAATTCATGAAAAAAAGATCAAGAAAATACAGGTTGTATAAGTAAAAACAGTAATTTAACAAAATACATGAAATACCACACAATTAAATTTAGACTTGATTATGAGGGCACAGAGGATCATTGGAGAATTTAAAGCAGAGAAAAGATATGTGAAAACCCAGTCTGGGATGATTAATCTAGCAGAACTGTATCAAGTAGATTGAAGTGGGAAGGACTTCGAGAGAACAAGAAAATAATGTGGTAATCCTGGCATGAGATAAAGAGCCTTCCCTATGGCAAAAGCAAACTGATTAAGGAGAAAAGAAACAAAATCCATATATATTTTAATTAATAACATAATGGAATCAAGGAATTAATGTAAGTAGGTTAAGAAAATGAGGTAGGGATAAAATTATATCTGAAAATATTCTTTTTGTTGAGGAGGTAATATTCTGAATATAATGTTTTGTTATGTTTCAAATGCTTAGTTATTTAACTTTTTTCTCCAAAGAAAAAGATGTTAATGGACTGATAATGAAGGTCCTCATCTAAAAATATCAAAGAGGTTAGTGGATAAGAGGATTATAAATAGAATTTCATTAAAATGGGGCATGCTAGTGGTTAGTAAGCTTTTGATTTGGTGAACGATTTTTAAAAATATTTAATATTTGGAGGAGGTTACTTTTCATTGGATGGGTGTATGAGTGAATTTCACTGATGTCGATTTTCAGTGTGTGTGATTGTTTTTTTTTTTAACTGTAAAACACACAGATTTCCCACTTTAACCATTTTAAAGTGTGAAATTCAGTTGTACAATTGTCATTGCCGTCTAATTCCAGAAATGTTTTATTACCCCAAAAGGAAACTACACCCATTAAGCAGTTCTCTTCATTCTCTCCCACCACCTCCCACATCCCAGGCAATCATTAATCTGCTTTCTAGGCCTTTGGCCTTTCCTACTCTGAATATTTTATTTAAAATAAATCATGTAGTAAGTATGTGGCATTTTGTGTCAGGCTTCTTTCACTTAAGATATTTTCAAAGTTTATTCATGGTATAACGTGTATTAATCTTCACTCTTTTATGGGTAAATAATATTCCACTGTATGGATATACCACATTTTCTTTATCCATTTATCAGTTGCTAGACACTCAGTTTCCACTATTTAGCTCTTGTGACTAGGGCTGCTATGAACATTTGTTTACAAGTTTTTGTTTAAACACCTTTCAAGTCTTTCATTCTTTTTGAGTAACATTTTGTATATGGTGTAACACAGAGTCCAACTTCAATCTTTCGCTTGTGAATATCCAGTTGTCCCAGCATCATTTGTTAAAGAAACTCTTCTTTCCCCATTGAAAGGTCATGACACCCTGTTGAGAATCAATTGACTATAGATGTATGGTGTACTAGACTCTCAATGTCTCTCTCTTAGTACTAGACTCTCAATGTCTACCCTTATGTTTTGATTACTGCAACTGTGTGGTAAAGTTTGAAATTTTGAAAAGTGTGAGTCTATCAACTGTATTCTTTTCTTTTGAGATTGTTTTGACAATCCTGTGTGAATTTGAAAATAAGCTTTTCCATTTCTGCAAAATAGCCACTGGGATTTTGATAGAGATTACATTCAATATGTAGATGACTTTGAGGAATATTGTCATTTTAATGATAATAAGTGTTCAAATAAATGAACACAAGATACCTTCCTATTTATTTGTGTATTATTTAATTACTTTCATCCGTGTTTTGTAGTCATCTATTCCTAATTTGTTGAGCATTCTTATCGTGGATGGTGTTAGATTTTCAAATGTTTATTCTGCAATAAATGTTCATTCACAAATGTTTAGTTCGATTGAGATGATCATTTTTTTTTCCTTCACACTATAAATGTGTTGTTTTACATTGATTGATTTTCCTGTTAAACCTCCTTTGCATTTCTAGGGTAAAAAAAACAACAAACCAGGGATGCCTGAGTGGCTCAGTTGGTTAAGCGGCTGCCTTCGGCTCAGGTCGTGATCCCAGCGTCCTGGGATCGAGTCCCACATCAGGCTCCTTGCTCAGCAGGGAGTCTGCTTCTCCCTCTGCCTCTGCCTGCCACTCTGTCTGCCTGTGTTCACTCTCTCTGACAAATAAATAAATAAAATCTTTAAAAAACAAAACAACAAAATGCACCACATGTTCATTGTGTATTATCTCTCTCTCTCTCTCTTTTTTTAAATATTTTATTTACTTGAGAGAAACAGAGAGTAAAAAAGAGCATGGGGGTGGAGGGACAAATAGAGAGGAAGGAGCAGGAGCAGACTCCCTACTGGGCAGGGAGCTCAATGCTAGGGTCTCAGGTGGCGGGTTGGGGGGGGTTGCTTAATCCCAGGACCCTGGGACCATGACTTGAGCAGAAGGCAGCCGCTTAACCAACTGAACAACCCAGGCATCCCTCTGGTGTATTATCTTTTAATGTGCTGCTGAGTTTGGTTTACTAATGCTTTGTTGAGTATCTTTACACCCAAATTCATAAGGGATATTGGTCCATAGTTTTATTTTATTGCATTTTTTTCTGGCTTTAATATAAGGGTAATGCTGAACTCAGAATGAATTTGGAAGTATTTGCCCCTCTTCTGTTTTTTGGATCAGAAAAGAATTGGTATTAATTCTTCTTCATTTGGTGAAATTCACAAATGAAGGTAGATGGTCCTGGACTTGTTGTT
>PISX010017725.1:0-42580 GCA_004024625.1 Mellivora capensis | reverse complement strand
ACAAGTATACAAAAATACTGGTAGGAGAAAAAGATGGGAGAGTGGTTGTAAATTCTCAATGTGGGCGAGGAAGGTTATTTTGCTTCTTCCTGGATGTATCTTGATATCTTTTTTAAGGGATACAACTTTCCTAAGATATCAGGGGATTAAAAATTGGTTTACCTATAGGGGTGGCATTGATTGGGGAAAGGGGATAACCTTGAATTTTAACTCTATATGAGTATTAGCAAATAAAAGTAAAGAAAAGAATGATCTAAACTAAAGTGAAATTTTAAAAAAATATAAAAAATAGAAAAGCTAAAGAAAAACATGGGTATATGCATCAAAAAGTTCAGGTTAGAAGGTTATTATGGAATTTGATGTACTGGACGTCTCACTGTGATGGTAAATAGGCTAAAAAAATCTATTTAACAAAATAAAAAAGATTAAAAATTTTTTTTTTTAAATGAACCAGAATAATGGGAAGGAATTAAGATTTAAACGTATCTGTGAAGTAGTAGTGATTGTAGTCTTCTCGGGGGGGTTGGCTTTCTGGGGGGGGGCTGCCACGTGGGTTTTCAGGAGGTGTTTCCTGAGTTAAGTCCTCCCGCCCCCCTCCAGGGGGTGGGCTCTGAGGAAACCGGGCCTTTAGGCTTTTGTTCTCTGGAGGTTTTTATGTCTGTTCCTTTGTTTTCTCTCCCCCCCCTTGGCAGCTCCTGATGGTTCTTGGAGGTTTAGAGGAAAGCAAACTACACCCAGACCTCCCTCCCAGAGAGAAGCCCCAGTCCGTTCCCCTCTGGGTGCTGCAGAGCAGGTTCCCAGCCGCCATCTCTGGGGACACCTGTGTGTCCTGCTTATACTCAAAACCACAAGCGGCAGCTGTCTGGGCAGCTCCAGACCCCCAGAGAGGTTCCAAGTGGGGAAGGCACACAGAGATTTTCCCGATGGCCCGAGCTCATCAGACTTTCTGCGTCCTAGAGCCCCCGCTGGTGCCCGCGTGCCTCTCTCAGGGGAGGGGGTGGAGCGTGTCTCAGGCTCTGCTAGCGTGGCGCGGCACACTGGTGGGGACTGCAAAAGTCTGTTTCTGCTCCGGGAGGGTCCCAGCCCCTGCCACACGCCAAACGCCCTTAGGAGGTCTCCTTGCAGCTCAGCGACCAGGACCTGGTTTCTCCGCTGCACTCTCTCTGGCTCAGCGCCAGCAGTGTCTGCCCTCTGTGGGGGACTTAAGCCCCTGTCCCTAACATTTCCAATTCCCACAATTTCACCCTATGATCTTTTCTCTTTTTGAGTGCTTTTTATTGGTCTTCAAGTTAATGCTGGTCCCCAGTCTTAGGGGACTCTCGTATTGGGGTATTACTTCCCAATGGGTCTCCTCTGGTGGCTCCCTCCCCCTTTGTTTATCTTCTGATACCAGTCCGGTGTTCCTGCTCCGCTTTACCTGCCCACTGGCGTCTTCTGCCCCCGTAGAGATCCTGACGAGTAGAATTTTGATCTCAGGCTGATTTCATGAGTGATTGGAGTTCCTTGGTAGGTAATCAGCTCACTTTAGGGGACAGGTTGAACTAGAGCATCCTCCTAGTTCCCCGCCATCTTGTCTCCATTTGTGATTCTCCTCCACTTCCTATTTTTAAGTTAGATTGTTTAGGGTTTTTTGTCTTTGAGTTGGAGGAGTTCCTTATACAATTCCAGTATTAGCCCGTTATTGGATATATGATTTGTACATATCTAACCTCATTCAGTAGGTTGCCTTTTTATTTTATTTTGCTGTTTCCTTTGCTTATTTTTGCCTTCTTACCATTGTTTTTAGAATCAGATCCAGGGGTGCCTGTGTGGCTCAGTCAGTTAAGTGTCTGCCTTTAGCTCAGGTCAGGATCTCAGGGTCCTGGGATTAAGCTACACTTTGGGCTCCCTGCTCAGTGGGGAGTCTGCATCTCCCTCCCCCTCTGCCTGCCCCCACCTCACTTGTGTGCTCTCTCTCTCTTAAATAAATAAGTAAATAAAATTTTTAAAAAATCGGATCCAAAAATTATTGCCACACTGATATGAAAGAGCTTATAGCCTATGTTTTCTTCTAGGATTTTTATGGTTTCTGGTTTTATATTCAAGTCTTTAATCCATTCTGAGCTAAATTTTGTGTATTATGTAAGATGTCAGTCCAATTCCCTTCTTTTGCATATGGCTGTCTCAACACCATTTGTTGAAGAGGCTGTCCTTTTACCATTGTATATTCTTAACTTCTTTGTTGTAAATAAATCGGCCATGTATTCATGGGTTTATTTCTTTTTTTTTCCTTTCTTTTTTTTTTTTTTTTAAGATTTTATTTATTTGACAGAGAGAGAAAGAGCACAAGCAAGGGAAACAACAGGTAGAGGGAGGGGGAGAAGAAGACTTCCTGCTGAGTAAGAAGCCTGATGTGGGACTCAATCCCAGGACTCTGGTATCATGACCTGAGCCAAAGGCAGACATTTAACTGACTGAGCCACCCAGGCACCCTCATGGATTGATTTCTGACTCTATTTTGTTCCATTGACCTATGGGGCTGTTTTTATTCCAATACCATACTATTTGATTACTAAAGCTTTGTAATATAGTTTGAAATTTCAGAGGCATGATACCTTTAGTTTTATTCTCTCTCAAGATTGCTTTAGCTATATTGGATCTTTTGTGGTTCCATACAAATTTTAAGGCTGTCCTATTTCTATGAAAAATGCCATTTGACTTTGATAGCGAGCACATTGAGTCTATAGATTGCTTTGGATAATAGTATTTGTAACAGTATTAATTCATCCAATTAGGAAGATAGGGCTGTGTTGCTATAAACTTCCTTCTAAGAACTGATTTTAGCATGTTGTTTTTCCATTTTCATTTGTCTCAAGGTTTCTCCTTTGATTTCTAGTTGACTCATTGGTTGTTCAGTAGCATGTTGTTTAATCTCCACATATCTGTAATCTTTTCCAGGGTTTTTTCCTGTGATTGATTGATTTCTACTTTTATACTATGTGGTCTGAAAAGGTGCTTGATATGATTTCAGTCTTCTTAAAATTGTTGAGACTTTTTTGTTGCCTAACATGATCTATCCTGGAGAATATTCTGTGTGCACTTGAAAAGAATACGTATTATTATGCTTTTGATTGGAATGTTCTGTAAATATCTGTTAAGTCCATCTGGTCTAACGTGTCACTGAAGGCCAATGTTTCCTTATTGGTTTTCTGTCTGGATGATCCATCCATTGATTTAAGTAGGGTATTAAAGTCCTCTGATGTTATTGTATTGCTGCTGACTTCTCCCTTTAATTCTGTTTAATATGTGCTTTATATATTTAGGTGCTTCTGTGTTGAGTGCATAAATATTTGCAAATGTTTTAGCTTCTTACTAGATTGACCCTTATATCATTATTTAATGCCCACCTTTGCTTTAAAGCCAATTTTCTCAGATATCGGTATAGGTGCCCTGTATTTCCTTGGTTTCCATGTGGATGAAAATCTTTTTCCATCCCTTCATTTTCAATTTGTTTATCGTTACATCTGAGATAAGTCTCTTATAGGCAACGTATAGATGGGTCTTGTTTTTTTATTTGTTTATCCACTCTGACTTTTGATTAGAGAACTTAGTACATTAACATTTAAAGTAATTATAGATAAGTACATACTTATTCTCATTTTGTTCATTGTTTTGTAACTATTTTTTAATTCCTCTCTGATCCTTTCTTCTCTTGTTCTCTTCCCTTGTAGTTTGATGCCTCTTTTTAGTGTTATGTTTAGATTTCATTCTCATTACTTTTTAGGCATTTACATGTTTGCTTCTTGGTTACCACAAGGCTATTATATATCAGCCTACATATATACTAGTCTATCCTTAGTTGATAACAAGTTAAGTTTGAATACATTATAAAATACATTTTATATTTTTACTCCCCCCTCTCTGATTTTATGTTTTTGATGTCACATTTTACATCTCTTTAATTTTTATGTTCATTAATGAGTTATAGTTATAGTTATTTTTACTACTTCTGTCTTTTAGCCTTCATGTTAGCTTAAAAGTGATTATAAGTCCACTACCCTAACTATATATTTACTTTTATCAGTAAGATTTTTACTTTCATATGTTTTCATGTTACTAATTAGTGCCCTCTCTTTTCAACTTAACAAAGTCCCCTTAACATTTATTTTAAGTTTGATTAACTCCTTTAGGTTTTGCTTGTCTGGAAAACTCTTTATCTCTCCTTCAATTCTGAATGAAACTGGGTAGAGTATTCTTAGGTGGAGCTTATTGCTTTCAACAATTTGAAAGTATCATGCCTTTGTCTTCTAGACAGCAAAGTTTCTGCTAAGAAATCTGCTTATATTCTTAAGGTGGTTTCCTTGTATGTAGAAAGTTGTTTTTCTCTTGCTGATTTTAAGATTCTCTTTTTATTTTCAACTTTTAATGTTTTAATTATAATGCATCTTAATGTAGATGTCCTTGGGTTCATGTTTTTGGAACTCTCTGGACTTCCTGGATCTGGATATCTGTTTCCTTCTTCCCCAAGTTAGGCAAGTTTTCAACCATTATTTCTTCATTGAAGTTTTCTGTTTCTTTCTTTCTCTTCTCCTTCTGGGACCCCTATAATGCAAATATTGTTCCACTTAACATTGTCCTAGAGGTTTCTTAAGCTATCTTCATTTTTAAAAAATTCTTTTTACTTTATGCTGTTCTGTTTGAGTGAGTTCTTTCTACTAACCTGTCTTCCAGGTCATTGATCCTTTCTCTTGCTTCATCTAGTCTCCTATTGAATCCCTCTAGTGTATCTTTTATTTCAGTTATTGTATTCTTCAGCTCTGTGACTTGGTATTTACCTATATTTTTTATCTTTTTGTTGAAGCTCTCCCTGGATTCATGTGTTCTTCTATTCATCTATTCTTCTGAGAGGTGAACATTTTTATGACCATTACTTTGATCTCAGGTCAATTACTTATCTCCATTTTTGCTTGCTTTAAATAAATTTTTACCACCTCATTGGTTATTTTTTTATTCTTGCCTTTTTTTTTTAACCCATTATGATTTTGTCAAATCTTTTCTTATTCACCCACATCTATTCTACTCATCACTGTCTTTAGGCAATATATTTGTAATGGAATTATTTATTTCTATATTTTTTCCCTTAACTCTATAAGTTTCCCTATGTTTGCATCTCAGTCTAATTTTTTAATCATATAATTTTGAGCTTTTTATATTATGTTAAGTTTTGTGTTTCTGCAGCACTTGTATAATGCTGCTGTTATTTCTTAGATGATACTTTATCCCATGCTGCATTCTTTGTGTCTCTTCTTTATTTGTTGTTTTTCTTTGTTCAATTTGGTTCATTCTTTCCTTCAAATGTGTTTATAGTCTATTTGCAAAAGTGCCATGCCATTACTTTTCACGTGCCTCTCTCATACAGGCATATTCATCCAAACTTTTTATTTGTCTTGATGAAATGTGAGAGATGTTTTTGATACCCATCTTATTTGGGACTAATCCGCCTTTTCTTACCCCACTTACTACTTCTTTCTGTTCATTTTCCTGAGGCCTGGCATTTCTGGAGACTACAAGGAGAGCTGGGATGAAGCTGGGTTCTTCTGAGACTTTAGTCTTTCTTCTAAGACCCAGTTACTTTTTTGTTAACAGAACCCACTCTGTCAACAGGAGTATAACTTTAGTTGGAAAGGGAGCTTAGTCTTCAATTCTCTAGCTTTTACCAAGAAGATATTTCCTATAGTAGACCAGACTACCACCTTTATCCACCACCTTTGGAAATGAGAATAGTTGGAAGGAGTTTTGCTTGGTGTTTGGGCCATGGAAGTAGACATGGGTGATTAAGCCACTCTTTCCTTTTGGGAACTAAGGTACTTGGAAAAAGCATGAGTGCTGATCTGCTCTTGGATTCTGTTAAGTTTTACAAGGGTGAGCCTTCACAGGGGAATGTCTTCAGATTTCCAGCTCTGGTTGTTATTGCATGGGAAAGTGAACCTAAATCAGTATTAAGAAGCCTGATACCTTGCAACTACATGCTACATCCTCCTTTGCAATTTTTTCACTAGTGGGGACAATTTTTGTCTCCATATACTGATTCTTTTGCCTTATTTTTTCTGACAGATTCAGAACCTGATTAAGAAAAAGATATTATTCTTTGGCCCTTTATTACCTCCCACATCTCCTTCTCTGATAGTGTAATGTACTGTAGAATGGGAAGCCCTGGATTTCCCTCTTATCTCTGCTGTAGTTCACAAAGTGGTATGTCAGAGCTTCTACTCATGGAATCTTGCCCCTTGATCTTTCTCATTTTTAACTGTTTTTCCTCCAAACTCGGAAAATTTGGAAGATATTAATGAGTATTTTGTTCACTTACCTCTTTTTTTCATCCTGTTTTGGCAGGATGGGAGCAGTGGAAGGAACTGAGCACTATGTAAACCCAGAACCTCCTATCCCTTGTTTTGGCTTTTATATTTTATATTTTAAGGCATAAAGTTGTAACTCTTCACTTTTTGACTGCTACTGCTACATTTTTACTGGATCTTATTATACATTGTGCATTTTATTGGCTAGTGGATTCAAAGAATTCTGAAAGCTCTTCCAAAATTTCCCAGATGTTACAAAGGATAGAGAAGTTTTAAGTACACATTTATTCATAAAAATAGTCTGCATATAATTTCCTAAGTCTTGTGAAACTTATCATATCATGAACTTCAGTGAGAGAATTATGCTACAGAAATAGAGGTAGGCATTTTTTGTTCTAAATCATCTAAGCAAGATAATCTTGGTTTTTCCTTATTTTACTTCCCTAATTGTTTCACAGAAGTATAGGAACTAATCTCTTCTAACTTTACCTTAATATTTTTAGATGTTGGAATAAGCTGGTGTCAAAGATTATTTTAAATAATTGGCAAGTAGTGGCTAGAGAATAAGTAACACTCTAATTAGACTCTCATGGAAGGCTTAATCTGTGCCAGACTCACCTAGGAGTCCTATTACCCAAAAGGTAACTTATTAATGCTAATTATGATTTATTTTTACCCTAACTGTAGGGGCTCTAATAACAACAGAGCAACATTAAGCAAATAAGACACAGGAAGGGTAGCATAACAAATAAATGAAGGTCCCTTATCACCTTTGTTTGACCTCTTGAATTTGTTGCTGCCTTTTCAGGTACCAGTTTTATCATTAGTGTTGGGAAATACAAAAGTCTCCCTGAGCTTCTAAGAGACCTTTCCTGTTAATTTTCTCAGGTAATTTAGAACAATAAGTGTGTGAAGTTACTACAGTGTTCTAAGATTTTCGGTATATAATACAGAATATTTCACAGGAAATAAATCAGCAACAATTTAGCTCTATCTTTCCAGAATATGAGAGGATAAATGAAATGATGACAATATGGGTAATTTGATCACCATGATCACTAGGCAAGCTAGTTAACAATCAAGCCATCACAAAAGACTACAAAAGGGAAAAAATTGCTTTTTGTGTTCAACTTCTGCTGTCTGAAGTGTGAATGTATCCCAGTGGGTGGATAAATGTTTGAATATTAATCATTCTTGCCTGTCTGGCAAAGCTTCCTGGCTTTCTTGGCTGTGACTGGTACACTAGTTAGCTTGTTTTCTAGACTGGCAGCTGTCCATCCCCTGGAGAAGCACCCATGTGTCTCTTTTCCTGCCTAAGGGAAAGTTTTACTTTTCCAAGTTTTATCTCTTATACTTAAATCAGTGAAAGCAAAGCCCACTCACTAATGCCTCGTGTCTCCATCTCATTCATCAGGCTTTAGCCTGACATGCTGGGCTGTCTTAGTACAGTTTATTATTACCATTCTTGGCCTGTGTTGCCCTAAGCAAAATCTAGCCAAAAGCTTAATAACACTTCCAGCTAGCTTCTCAGTACCCTATTGTTTATTTTTACATATTGGTTATGTTTATCACTATAACACAGTGTCTTATACATAGTGTACACTCAGAAATTACTTACTCTATGAATGATAATAGAAATTAGACTCGATTTTATGATCATTTTATATATGATAACATAAATACAAAAAAATCTTTCTTGCTGTGTATTCTGAGAAGCAAAGTATATTTTTTAGTAAATAAGGGTATTAATTTGAAATCTATAAAATTAATAAAATCCTTGTTTTCCTAATTCTGTCTTAGGAATTAAGAAAAAAGAGTGTTTCCTGATTTGGTTATTTTTTTTTTTTTTAAGATTTTACTTGTTTATTTGAAAGAGAAAATGAGCAAGAGAGAGCAGAGCACAAGAGGGACAGGGAGAAACAGACTCCAGGTTGAGCAGGGAGCCCTGATATGGGACTTGATCCCAGGACCCTGAGATCATGACCTGAGCTGAAGGCAAATGCTTAACAAACTGAGACATCCAGGTGCCCAATTTGATAATATTTCTAAATGAATTAGGACTTACAACATTTATCTGGATCATCACTTTTATCATCTTTCACCTATCATCTGTCAACTTTATTTTAGCTTCTGCTTTACACTGCAGATTTTTTTTTGTAAGGAAATAAATTGAAACAGAATAAGTCAATGTAAAGAAACTACATTTACTTCAATAACCAAAGACATCCTTTAGAATATTCTAAATTTAAACAGTATTTCTGAAATTAAATTTATTTTACCAAAATGAGATAAATGCTTGAGAGTGCTTTCAAAATCTGACAAATAACAGCAACAATTTATAATTGTTAAACTTAGAAGAGTAATGATTTTTTTTTGTTAAAAATAGTCAGAAAAAAAAATCAAGCTTTGATTTCATGCCCCAATCAAGGAAGGCAGCAAAAGTGAGATTACAAAGGAATGTGTCCAGTCAGAGTGAGAACAGTTCTCTTGTAACCACAAAAGTATATGACTTTTTCAAATAATACCCAAGAAAAGGTGCAAAAATGTATGAAATGTTTAAGAATAATGTGATAGAGAAAAGGGAACCCTTAGGCACTGTCGGTGGGGAGTATGAATTGGTTTAGCAACTATGGAAAGCAGTATGACAGTTTCTAAGAAATTAAAAATAAGACTGTCTTATGATTCAGCAATGCCACTTCTGGGTATATATCCAAAGGAAATGAAATTGGAAGAGATATCCATACCCCCATGTTCACTGTAGCATTATTCATGATAACCAAGACATGGAAACAAACTAAATGTCTGCTGGTAGATGAATGGATATAGAAAATGTGGTATGTATATATACTTATGTGAATATATTTATATACGCATATGTGTGTGTATGTATATAATATGCATATAGGATAGAGTATTTCTCAGCCATAAAAAAATAGGAAATCCTGTTATTTGTGATATCATGGATAAACCTACAGGGCAATAAGCTAAGTGAAATAAGTCAGACACAAAAGGATGAATACTACCTGGTATCACTTATAAGTGGAATCTTAAAAAGCCAAACTTATAGAAACAGAGAGTAGATTGGTGATTGCCAGGGTCTGGGGTAAGGAGAAAGTAGGGAGATATTGATCAAACGATGCAAATTTTCAGTTATAAGATGAATAAGTCCTGGGGATATAATGTATAGCATGGCAACTATAGTTAATAATACTGTGTTGTGTACTTAAAGGTTGCTAAGAGAGTAGACCTTAAGTGTTTTCACCACACACACACACACACACACACACACACAAATGATAACTATGAGTTGGTGGGTATGTAACTAACCTTATTGTGTTAATCATTTTGCAATATATACATATATCAAATTATCACATTATACATGTTAAACTTACAAAGATTGTATGTCAATTATATCTCAATAAAGCTGAAAGAAAAAAAGAATTTGATCTTTCTGAAAAATTAACCCAGAAAAAATCAAATTGACATTAAAGAATGTCTACAGTGATCCAAGGGGGGAAAAAAAGAATAATGTGAATATTTTTGTCATTGTTATCAACATCATGTTCCGCATCAACAACAGAAAATATTTGTGGAATACCTACAGTTTTAATGAAATGAAAACATTAACTCCAGGGACGCCTGGGTGGCTCAGTCAGTTAAGCCCCCAACTCTTGATTTTGGTTTAGCTCATGACCTCATGAGTTGTAGGATCAAGCACTGTGTGGGACTCCACGCACAGTGTGGAGTCTGCTTCTCCTTTGCTCTCTGCTCCTCCCCCCAGTTGTTCATTCTCTCTCTCAAATAAATAAATAAAATTGTTAAAAAAAATTAACTCCAAATTTAAGCCACTATGAATATGTACAAACATAGGCACATGCACCCAAACACATATACTTGGTTGCAGAAAAAATAAATGTATGTCGAAGATTTTATTCAATTAAATTCAAGACAAAGGATTTAGTTAGATAACCTTTTATGGTTTTCTAAAATTTCTTGGTTACTATGAAATCTGGGTGTTAGCTTGATGTACTTATTTATCCAACTGAGTTGAAAGGTTTTTCGATTTTTGTGTCTTTGAGGAGATCCTATGGCTCTGCTGATTCTGGACTAGGCTAGGTGTGGAATTAAAGGCAAATGCAAATACTGACACTTTCAGATTCAAAATCTGTAGTTTCCAACCTACTGTGGTCTATGGAATTAGAGTTGCTTTATTTTCTGGAGTGCTAGGTCAAATTATTTTTGAAGGACATAAACTGATTAATACAAATAGTTTTTCTTCAGAAATATCTAACAAATTGGATACCTTTATTTTAACTAATAATATAGGTAATGTATCAGTTTCCTATTGCACTGTAACAAATTATCACAAACTCAGTAGTTTAAAACAATGCAAAAATTTTTCATATGGCTCTGAGTGTCACATGTTCAAAATGGGTTCACTAAAACTAATGTATTCATAGGGCAGTGTTGCTTTTGAAGGTTCTAGTAATTTTCTAGTGGACAAATCTGGGCAGGTATAATGTTGATTATAAGTAATGAGTCATATTGTCCTTTATTATTTATCCTAATATGATGTTCTGAGAAAGTTATAACCTTGTTTTTGTGGTATTCTTGCCAAAAAAAAGATGACCTTAATACAATCATGAGAAAACAGAAGACAAGCCAGAATTAGGGGATATTTTTAAGGGAGAACATAGCTAATTAATGCTCTTCAACCATGTTAAGGTCGTGAACGACAAAGACGAAAGAGCTCTGACAGGTTTAAGGACTTTAAGAAGGCATGACAATTAAATGTAATATAGGATACTGGTCCAGAAAAAGAAGAAAAGGGAGAAAGCAAATTAGATGCAAATAATGTCTGTAGTTTTATAGTACTGTATCAATATTATTCACGTAATTATTTGAAATTATATGAAATGTTAACATTAAGGCAAACTGGGTAAAGTGAGCACTCTGTATTATATTTGCAACTTTTCTGTAAGCCAAAATTATTTCAAAATTTAGAAAAATCTTTTAAATACCTTCTTTAATGCTATCAAAATACCAAAGTAGCTTGCAGTTAACCCACTGCCCCAGATCCCATTTTCCATGGTTATTAAATGGATGAAGTCTGTGTCTTTTCTGATGATTTTCCCATCAAAATATTCTACTTACTTCCACTTTGTGACCTGGTATAAGATCAAGATGTTGGAGCTATCGCGTTTCTCCTGTATACTTAACCCACCATTAAATTAACTTGTACTGTGGCAAGATGATTACTCCTTACAGTCTAAACCAGCAGGTTATGCATAGATGTGACTCACATGGAGAATAAAATGTAATTTAAAAAATGATAATTTTTAGTATTAATTAAAACTTCTAATAATAAATATTAATGTCAGTATTCATTTAAACAGGTTTATTTAAGAGGTTTATTTAAACACCAGCCATCCTTCTGTTATTCACCTTAGTATTAGCATTGTCTGTTTCTAGGCCTGAGTGGCTATATTAGGTATTACTCTTCTGGAACCTACTATGTTTGCAACTATGGGGTACAGGATAATAAATCATTGTGGATCATTATTCTGTTCCGGCATTCTCACAAAACAGGACTTTTTGTTTTTCTGTTCATCTTGCTTAGTCTGTTAGCTAAAGAAATAACATAGTTGTTGTTTTTTTTTATATCCCTGGTTTAGTCATTTAAAATAAAGCATATCAGAGAGGAGGTGGGTGGGGGAAGAGGTGAAATCGGTGAAGGGGATGGGGATTAAGAGCACACTTGTGATGAGCACTGAATAATGGTCTACAGAATTGTTGAATCACTATATTATACACCTGAAACTAATGTAACACTGTATGTTAACTATACTGGAATTAAAATTAAAGACTTAATGAAAACAAACTAACAAACAAAGACAGATCAGTAGCAGATTTCTTGTATGTTCCACCTAACTTCTTTGCTCTTACTGTTAGGGAAGCAAATAATTACCAAAAAGGAAGAAATAAGATCTTCCTATAGTCATCAACTTTCTGACACATAGCTTTTCTTTTGAAACTAAAGCTTGGATCGCTATAGATTTTTATAGGCAAGGTTTATGTGTGACACCTTTCTCTTCTGGCTCTCTTAATGACAGGATTAGCTGGCTTTTTAGCTCATAGCCAAACCAGGTTCTCATTGAAGCCACTGTCCATTGTAATTTAAGCTCATTAGAGTATAACTTTTGATCCACATTTAAGCTGCCAATACTAAGTTTTTAGAGGAGAATGTAAAGTTAATTCTCACAGCAGTCTTAAAAAAAATCAGTGAGTTTTACTGGGCCTTTAGTTCTTTCCTAAAAACAAAGTTGGTAATTCTCTCAGTTAATTCCCAAAGTTCTGTGAAGAGCAAACCGTCATCCGCAGGGAACGTGATGTAAGAGCATTAATACTGAAGAGTGACAAATAACCACACACTTATGATTAAGTGTCTTGAAATTTCATGTCACTTGAGGGAAATCCATGATCCTTCTATGTCTCCTAACATTCTTAAACATGAGGAGGTGGTTTTGGGAGATAGATTTATGTTCAGAAGCTTTTAAATACGTCCTCAAGAAGCAGGGCGGGGCGGGGCACAGTACTCTACAAAGAGCCGGACAAGGTTGTGTGAGCAATATGCCGAGGTGTCATATCTTCCATACCTCGCCGTATTTCCCCTCCTATGGTGCTAATGTACTCTGCACTCTATTCCAGTCCCTCTTTACACATTGTAAACCCTTTTGGAAGAGAATTTTCCTTATTCATCTTTAGAACATATTTATTGCATAGCCCACTACTCTGCATATAGTAAGTGTTTAGTAAATACTGGTTGAATTCAGGCAAGGAAAATAGCCTTTAAATTTTCACAAGCCCCTTAAAAAGTCATTTTTTAAGATATGAAAGTGGGGTACCTGGGTGGATCAGTTGGTTAAGCAACTGTCTTCAGCTCAGGTCATGATCCTGGAGTCCCAGGATCGAGTCCCTCATTGAGTCCTGCATGGGGCTGCCTGCTCAGTGGGGAGTCTGCTTCTCCCTCTGACCCTCCCTCCTCTCATGCTCTCTCTCTCTCCCGCTCTCATTCTCTCTCTCAGATAAATAAATAAAATCTTTTTTAAAAAATGTGAGAGAGAAGAGAGTGTGTGTATGTGTTTGTGAAGAAGATCAAGCCAGGACAGGAGAGAAAACTGTATATACAGATGCTGTGTGTGAGGAGACTGTGCCATGTGTTATTCTAGGCAGTACTATTTAGGGCAGTGGTTCTCAACCAGGGGTGATTTTGCTTCCCTAAGAAGGCACTTAGCAATGTCTGAGGACAATTTTTAATTGCCATGAGTTGTGGAATATGGAGTGCTGCTACTAACATATAATGGGTAGAGACCAGGGATGCTGCTAAAAGCTCTGGAATGTACAGAACAAATAATTATCTGGCTTAAAATGTCAACAGTTCCAAAGCTGAGAAACTCTGAATATAGATCAAACCAAGCTGGGGTCAGCCATCACCCTTCTCCAAATAAATGTAAAATTATTTATAACGTTCTTGCTTCTTTTTAAGTATGTATCTTTCTCACTTGCACTCCTATGTCACATAACAGTATTATTGTGAAAATGAAAATCTTTGCCTTTAAAGTTAGAGTAGAAGCAGGACCTGGAATAGCTTTCTTTTAAGGACTTTCCTATTCTGACATCCTGAATCTTTTCCCTTCTGTGTGATCTTACCATAAAGATGGCTGAGTGGACTTCTTGTATAGCCTTATACATAGGTAGAATGACCAGTTTCTGCCTTTTGGGAAAGCAAATTTACTTCTACATCTTTTCCTCTTCTGTCTTCTGCTTTTTTCTGGAGTGGGGGGATGGAGGGAGATGGTGTATCTACTCCAAGATTGTGGGGATAACATAATAAAATTAAAGTTTGAAAAGAGAGTGACACCCAAAACACAATTATAAATGTGAAAACAGGAATAATGTCCACTTTAGCAGGGTGACCAAATTTAACTTGAGTTAGGGATCTCAGTTAATCTGTGTGATATATTATTTTAAATTTATAGAGCATTCACTTAAATGGGTTTAAAAAGTGACTAATGCAATTGAAATTATGAAATCAGAGATTTGGCAGTCATCTGATTCTGAAGGTCATGGCACAATTAGGCTGAGGAATCCTGGCTTGGAACCTAGAAGCCATGAGTTAGTCTAGTAATTTTCTTGGTTTTCCTTATACCCTGGATCTAGGATAACCCAGGACAGAGTCAAACTTCTTGAGCTCTTTGCTAATGCAAATCTTGAGATATTCCTCAGCCAGTCAACCAACCAATAATTAGCTCAAGGTCATTCCTGTACCATGGATGGAACAGTCGTCAGTATTTAAGGCATAAACTCATTTTGGTGAAATGCTCAGGCCATTTGACATTACTCTTAGATAATCATCTACTGTACTTGTCAACACATCACCTTCTCCATCCTCAGAGTTCTGACTCAAACCTGTAATAATACATTAGTTTCCTCAATGACATGAACAATTTGCCTATGAGCTGAAAAATGCAGGATGATACACATTATTATCAAGCTACACATACTGCAAGCCTAATTCATGGTTATTAATGTGAACACCTCATGTAGTTCTTTTTGCTTTTAGCTCCTGAATTTTTATTTGTCATTTTTTTCTGTGGTGAAGAAGTTTCACAGCTCTGCAAAGTCTTAGAACTTTTTTTTTTTTTTAAATAAACAGGTTGTAAAAGGCAGCTGCATCTAGCTATAAGACATCAAGCAAGTGACCCAGGACTTGTTATTTTTCATCTCAGTTTCTGTAGCTGAGGCAAGGGCTTTTCTTTGGCTTCTACTCAGTGATATACAAAAACCTGAAACTTTTTAAAGTGGGAGAGGAAACCTAGAAGGTAAGCTTTTGTTTCACAAAGAAATCCCAGGGAGTTACCTTGGGATGCATTATTAATCAGGTCCTCTTTTTGACAGTGCTGGGATCACTTTGTTGATATTCATCATGTCTGTTGGTAGAAAAAAAAGGGGGGTGGGTAGGAGGAAGGATATTGAATAACATCAGTACTCTTAACAATCGTTCTCTGTTTCTGCTTTATATTTGGAAATTTAGTACAGTGCATGGCTGTTTCAGTAATTGTGGTGTAATAAACATCTGTGGAGGATGGTGTAACATGTTTGTTTCTGCAGAGCCCCATAGCAAATAACATGTACATCATCAGCTCTCAGATAACTCTTTGAGATGGCCTATAACTACTGAGCACATATCAGGGAATGATATAATTTATATCCTGATATAGAAAGAAAAAAGTGAAAGAAATTTGACCAGCTGCTCAAGTAGTTCTTATTTCCTGGTTTCATCAGGAAAGTCTGTGTTTAGCATGTACTTTGAGTCTATAAACACTCCATCTTGCCAATGATACCAAAAAAACTCACACTGTGCAACCCAATTTCTCATATCTTGTCCCTTGTAGAATTTCTAAAGCATGGATACAGATGCTTCCCATACAGATCTACTCTTTATTATCAAGGGGCTTCGTTCTTCTAAATTGCCTCCATGGAGATTCCTTGATCTTGGACTGGACTGGCTACATAATTGGCCAGCTGCAGTGACAAATGACAATGAGAGGCCCCTTAGTTAAAAATTATGAAGAGAGGCACTTGGATGGCTCAGTTGGTTAAGGATCCCGCTCTTGATTTCCACTCAGGTCATGATCTCAGGGTCTTGGGATGGAGCCCCGCTGTGGGCTCCATGCTCAGCAGGAGTCTGCTTGATATTCTCTTTCCTCCTCTCCCTCTGCCCTCCCCCTCAACCAATAATAAATAAATAAATCTTTAAATATAAATACATAAAAATAGAAATTGTGAAGAATTTTGTGATGGGAACAGCAGGGCATTATGCCAAGCATGGAATCCTCTGTGGCCACTCAGACTGCACAACCACAAAGCTCATCTGCAAAGCTGGCATACCTAATAAGACCCATGCCCATGAAGGTTACTTGGAAATGATATCCAGTAGATAGCCATTCTATGCAAGGAAAGCCCTATACATACCATTTTTTAAAATAAAGTTCTCCGTATTGCTTTCTAATGCTTCCAATGGTCTTGAAAAGCACAAATCTGTCACTGTAGATTAGTTTGAATTTTCAGCAAACATAGAATATGTACATTTGTCTAGCCTTTTTCTCTCAGTGTAATGATTTTGAAGTTCATTCATTTTGCTACATTATTAATATTTCATTCCTTTTTATTTGGTAAATTGTTTATCCATCACATGCTAATAGACATTCCTGTTTTCCTTGGTGTTTGGCTCTGATGCGTAAAGCTGCTATGAATACCCATATGTTTTTTATTTTCTTGGGTGAATACCTGGGATAAGAATAGTTGAGTTACATAGTAGTTACACATTTAAATTTTTAAGGTAGTGGCAAATTGTTTCCTAAAGTGGTTGTTGAATCTTATATTCCCACCAGCAATGTGTGAAGGTGATGTAGAAAATGTTGGGATTTGGAGCCAATGGCCAAGAAAGAATTCTTGAGACATCTTCAGGGCAAAAAGGTGGTTTTATTAAAACATGGGGACAGTACCCGTGAGCAGAAAGAGCTGTGCTGGGGTTGTGACAGGTGACTGATTATATATTTTCAAATTGGGAGAGGGTTAGGGACACCACAAGCCTCCAAGCTATTTTGGAAACAAAGTTTCTGGAACCTTGAGGGGGCTACCTATTGTTAGAAAACCGTCATTTATTACTGTTTAGTAAGCCCTCAGTCACAGACCCTTCAGATGTATATCAGTGGGCCATATGCTTGGAGGATGTTTGCTAACATGTATCTTGGGGAATAGAGATAAAGTAAGTTCCAAAGGAATTTTTATATGTTAAAGCAGACTCGCAGGATCCTGGGGGTCAGGCTAAGATTGCCTTTTGCCCTTTGTCTTGCTGTGTCAGCATCAAGACAGATGAGCTCATAGAGGAAGGTCACTCTACCTCTTTCAAGGACTTGCCAGTGGGCTATAGGCAATAAGGAGATTTAATTTTTTCATTTGACTTTGTTTCCCACATAAAAGGTTCTAGTTGTTCCATTTACTCAAAATACTTGTTATGGTCAGAAAAGACCAACTCACACGATATTTAATTCTCTTCTAATATTACCTTTAATTTATTTGTAGAGAATTTCTCAGAGAATTCTGATTTTTGTTTCCAAAATTTTATTATGAAAGTTTCAGGCAGAAAAGTTGAAAAAAATGTACAGTAAATACTCATATATATACCATCTAAAACTAGTAATTATTATTTTGCTATGATTGCTTTATCACCTATCTATACACTTATCTCCATCTATCCAGTCACCACTCAATTTTTTAAGGGATGAAAGAATATGTAAGCATAATGGGGAATAACACAGATATCAGACACAGATTATCATCCAATAAAAACTATGTTTTCTTTTAAGATTTTTTGCTTATAGCTGATATTTTCCTGTTAGATTAAAAAAAATCTAATCTAGAACATAATTTGGAGATCATGTAGTTCTTAACATCATTTTCTTCATTACATAAATGAGGAATCTATGGCCAAATCAAATGATTTGTGGAAGATAATAAGGTTAATTGTGAATCAGATTTCATGATTTCTAGATCAACATTCTGTACGCAAATCCACATTTTCTCACAATATTAATGTTTCATATTTTAAATGAATAAAATGTGTTTGTATTACTGAGTTGTAAAAAATTATTTTGCAGTCCATTTATGAAGGTATAATTCTGTATTATAATTATATACAAAAGCCTGCACTTTTAAAGTTAAAAGGAATATTAGTATCCTCTATGTTTTTTCCAACCCCAGTGTCCACTTGAACCCTGACTGTGGAGCGAGTGGGTTAGTACTTTGAAAAAATATTTAAGGCAATTCAGTTATTTTTCCTAATTTTCTTTATTTGGAGCGAAACATTAAGTATATAAATAACCCATATTTTTTGCTCCCTTTGTGTCTCCGTTTACCAGTCTTTGGAACTTTTATCTTCATACCCGCAACTCCATCGGGATTTTTCAGATGAAGGAAGAGGACGTGGAACCTAGAGAAGTCCAATTTTATTTGCTAATAAGAAGTAGTTTGAAAGTAATGGTTAAAATTGGATTTCTAAGCTATCAGTGGATGTAATTTATTCCATCATGCCAGATCCCCATTTGCCTTCTCTTTATTGCAGGTAATTGAGAATTAGTCACGTTTGTTATTTTTAGCACTCCCTGATTTTGTCTGGAAATGGAAATGAAGTTACAAAAACAAGTAAAGAAAAGCTATCAAAAATATTTTTTAAATCACCACTCCTGATTCAGTGAGCCAGGGAATATTAGGAGACTTGGAAAGGATTGTTCTAAAATAAAAATTAGGTGGGTTTTGTTTGAGTTGATTATTCATCTAAATAACCAAGATTGAGTGGACTCACTGAGAAGATCTCTTTGCCACACATCCTTATGTAAGTGTTTTGATGCTAAGAAGACAGCAGGGGACTCTTATTTCATTTATTTTACTACTACTGCTTGATTTTGAGAAAATGAATTTTGGAAGTTTTGGAATAAGGCTTTTAACTTGCTTTTTTCTCCCTTAACCTTGAGATTTTATCCATTGACACAAACTGTTTTTTAGAAAAAATATTTCAGATCATTTAAAAATTTGATGGTCAGTAGATAGTTTAATCTGAAGGAGGAAGACTGATTTATATTTCTAGGTACCCTCAAAATAGAAAGGAGAGCTTCCAGTGCTATTTCTTTGTAAGGGTTTAAATTCATGTACAGGCTGTTAATTTGAAGGGCATTTGAAGTTTGAATTATAATGCATCAGTCATCCTTGAAAACTCAGGCAACTAATATACACAAATACAAAATTCCCCAAACAATATTTTTGTCCACACTTCATTTATATATGCTTATAGGAGTTACTCATGCTAAACTGCAATTTATCAAATCCCTGGTAACAAAACAAATCACCCTGTCATTTTATACTTAAAAATGTCAATACTAACTTTTTTCAAAATGCAGGTATGGCATTTGATTGCGAATACTTAGTGATGCCAGAATTCTCACCCTAATAGTGAGAAGGAAAAATGTTCTATTTTAAGAACCAGTATGCCAGTTAAGATATTATTAATATAATAAATTATTTTTTCCTTTGTTAAAAGGATCTTCTGACATCTTGGCAAATTTAACACATCTACCAAGTGGAAGTTACTCATTTATCACCCTAGAGATCAGTATCACTACTTTTAAATATATATACTTACAATAATGGCAATGCCCTATACTTTGTTGTAGATGTTGTTCACATTTTACACAAGTGAGTTACCATGTGGCAGCCCTCTATTCCTGAAAATAGAAAGGACTTAGTAAATAACTTTAAAGAACAATGTCTATTACACACAGGTATTCAGAGGAATTTACAAGTGATTTGGCAATGTATTTGGGGGAGGTAAATGCCAATATTTTATTCAATTTACTTTTGAATTTTTATTTTAAAACCAAGAGATTGTGTTTTTTTAATCTAATTTTTCCTTTCATCATATTTATGCAGGTCCTTCAGAGTGCACAGGAAAGCTTAAGAATTTTAATGGAAAGTTATTCATTTGGGGAGGAAACATGGAAAATAACAATTATATTAATGATTTTAAAAATATACATTTAATAATTGACAATGGTAAAAAGTTAATATTTATAACTAATTTGATAAAGAAGTTACAAGCAGTTATAAATGCCTCCAAGTGAAATTTGGAGAAGGTAAGTGGTATATGCCACAGATAAATTATAATGCAACAGAGAACCAGAAATTTTTAATTTGGAGAGGTTTTATTTGCCTTTGAAGATATCAACAGAAAGTCATCTTCCTTACCTTAGTCCATGACCTTTTTTTCCCTTTAAGTTCAATTAGGTAACTTATAGTACATCATTAGTTTCAGATGTAGTGTTTAATAACTTATCAATTGCATATAACACCCCATGCTCATCATGTCACATGCCCTCCTTAATACTTATCACCCAATTACCCCATCTCTCCACTCACCTCCCCTCCAGCAACCTTCAGTTTATTTCCAGCAGTTAAGGGTCTCTCATGGTTTTTCTCCCTCTCTGATGACTTCCATTTAATTTTCCCTCCCCTCCTCTCTGATCCTCTGCCCTGTTTCTTATATTCCACATATGACTGAAACCATATGATAATTGTCTTTCTCTGATTGACTTATTCCACTCAGCATAATACCCTCCAGTTCCATCCACACTGTTGTAGTATTCATCCTTTCTGACAGCTGAGTAATATATATATATATCATATGTATATATGATATATATATATATAATATATATATCATAATATCATATGTATATATGATATATTATATATATATATATAAAGAGTCGAGATGTCCGTCAACAGATGAATGGATAAAGAAGATGTGATATGTATATATAATATATACATATCATATATATGTGTATATAATATATACATATCACATCTTCTTTATCCATTCATCTGTTGACGGACATCTCGACTCTTTCCATAGTTTGGCTATTATGGATGCTACTGCTGTGAACATTGGGGTTCAGGTGCCCCTTCAGATCACTACATTTGTATCTTTGGGATAAATACCTAATAGTGCAATTGCTAGATCATAGGGTAGCTCTATTTTTAACCTCTTGAGAAGGTTCAACCTCTTGAGGAGGAATATCTCATTGTGTTTTTGATTTGTATTTCCCTGATGGCAAGTGAATGTGGAGCATTTTGTCACGTGTCTGTTGGCCATTTATATGGCTTCTTTGGAGAAGTGTCTGTTCATGTCTTCTGCCTATTTCTTGACTGGATCATTTGTTTTTTGGGTGTTGAGTTTGGCAAGTCATTCATAGATCTCGGATGCTAGCCCTTTATCTGATATGTCATTTGCAAATATCTTCTCCCATTCCATAGGTTGACTTTCAGTTTTGTTAACCGTTTCCTTTGCTATGCAGAAGGTTTTTATCTTGATGAAGTCCCAAAAGTTCATTTTTGCTTTTGTTTCCTTTGCCTTTGGAGACCAATCTAGAAAGAAGTTACTGCTGCCAAGGTCAGAGAGTTTGCTGCTTGTGTTCTCCTCTAGGATTTGGATGGATTCCTGTGTCACATGCAGGTCTTTCATCCATTTTGAGTTTACCTTTGTGTATGGTGTAAGAAAATGGCCCAGTCTCATTTTTCTACATTTGGCTGCTGGGAAATTGGACAGCCCCATGACCTTTATTGTTACTTAATTCTCAGCTTTAGCTTTCCCTAGCCCTTCACTGCAGGACTCACTCATATTCCCAAGTAAGGATAGAAAGTATGGGCAGAGGTGCCTGGCTGACTCAGTTGGTAGACCATGTGACTCTCGATCTTGGGTTTGTGCATTCAAGGCCTCTGTTGGGTGTAGATATTGCCTTAAAATAAAATCTTAAAAAACAAAACAAAACAAAAAACAGTGACAGTGGGCATATTTAAGGAGTCCTGTGGTTTTTTTGGGGGGGGGGGGATGATTATAGTGTCTTTTCCAAAATAAAAAGTAGGTTCCTACTCATGAATATTAGATTCCTTTTTATAGGAAAAGTTTTCCAAGCTTAAACTCAGTATACATCTTCTGACAGATATTAATTTGCCTCTGAAGAAAACAGTGTATTAGAAATCAGTATATTCTTCAAAATTGCAAGACAATCATGAACTTCTGGATTTGGACTTCTTAACCCCTCACACCTTGACTCCAGGACCTATAAACATGTCAATTATTTCTTTGATTTCAACCACATCTTTCTTTTTGCTCTTAGAGTCCTCTGAACTTTTGTTGGGTATTTGATTACTATTTTTTCTACTTTGAATTTTGAGTTTCTTTCCACAGAAATTTGAACTTGCCCATTTGATTGGAATGCTGCATTTTTAATTTAGAAATCACAGAACTCATTTCTGCCTGAAGAATCACCAAGGTCATAAAAGTGTCATAGTTCTAGGATGTACATAAGATTATGACAACTGCTGATATGCTAATAAGAGGATCCTGTGGCGTCTTCTGGTTCGTTTTTACTTTGCTCCCTTCCATGATTCTAGGGAGCAACACTATGTCTTGCACTCCAGCTTACTCCTAAGGAGTGCTTAATTTTACACAGCATGATGGTTATTTTTTTTCCCAGAGTGTCAGAGATTTTTTATCCTTTAGGCCTTTAGTAGAATCACTACTTTTAGGAGTCCTGCCCAACAACCTGATCTAGCAGTCTTTCAAGTTCTTTCTGTCTTTTCATCCTTATTGCTATCACTGCCTTGTGTTTTATTACTCATTATTTCTTAATTTGTTTATTTGCCCTCTTCCTCCACTAGAACACAAGATCCATGACCTGAGGGACTAGATCTCTTTTATTCACTGCTGTAAAAGAACAGTGTCTGGCATAGAGGACTCTCAGGACATGCTGGTTGAATGGGAATGGCAGATTAGATATTGACAAAGGAAGGTCTCTCTAAAATTACAGATGCTAGACATCTCTAAATGTAAAACAATAATAATTAAAATGATTTCTTTATTTTGTCTAACTGAAAACATGGAATTATACAGACTAAAGCATCTTAGAAAGAATGTTAAATATTGGGTACCTGGTTGGCTCAGTTGGTTAAGCATCTGATTTCGGCTCAGGTCATGATCCCAGGGTCCTGGGTTCTAGCTGTGCATTGTGCTCCTTGCTCAGCACCAAGGCTGCTTCTCTCTCACCCTCTGCTCCTCCCTTTTCTTGTGCTCTCTCATGCTCTCTCTAGTTTTAATTTAACTTAATTTATTTTAAAGAGTTTATTTATTTGTTTGACACAGAGAGAGAGATCACAAGTAGGCAGAGAGGCAGACAGAGAGAGAGGGGGCTGCAGGCTCTCCACCAAGCAGAGAGCCTGATACAGGGCTCAATCCCAGGACCCCAAGATCTAACCTGAGCTGAAGGCAGAGGCTCAACCCACTGAGCCACCCAGGCGCCCCTAGTTTTAATTTTAAAAAGAAATGTTAAATATTACAAATATCAATTCTAACAATATTCTAGATACAGCTAATTTGTTCAAAAATATTAACAATCAATAATAATTGTGTAATTTTTAGTATATGTGCTGCCAAAGTGAGCACACTAATTGTGTAATTTTTACTTCTGAACATCATAGTATGCTTACAGTCTGGTGAAGATGAAACATTTCTTTGTACTTTTAATGGTGTTTTAATTTAAAGGTACATACATTTTTTATGACCTTAGAGATAACTTTTTCAATCATCATGGGTAGTTGCTTCTGGAGTTCTGATTTCTCTTTTTCTGCTGCTGCTACTAGAATATGCCCTTGACTTTGCTCTCTTCTGAACTGATACTTTTGTTCCTGTTCAGAAATCAAAAATAGCCTGTGAAGATTACATCATACATAATTTTTCCACCAAAACATTTGAGGATAACTTAGATTCATTTATTAGAGTTTTATTTTTCCAAATCTTGTAATACCCTAGGGTTCTATAGTAACTAACCTTACACTAAATGCCAGAGGACATGCACTAAGCTCTTATTTAAAATCTATTTATGATGTATTTTAAATATTCAGTAGAGACTTCTTAAACATGCAACCTTAGTTTATTGAAAATGGATTTCCTAAACCAGGAGATTGGATATTTATATCAGACATTTGTATAAAGACAGGTTTTGCTAATCTCTCATACAAAGGACTGATTATGATGACCACGTATCGTTTAGCAGCCCACTTATATTTTCTATATTAGTAGCTGCTATAGCCCACCCATATCACTCTATACTTTGTTTTCCTTTTTAACTTATGCTTATACATGTTTTTGATTGAATGAAGATTGATTATTAATATGGAAAATTAAAACTTTTCTGCTTTACTGCTCCAATATAATATATTTATATAAGCTGTTTAAAAAGTTCTGAGATTTCTGAAATTAGAAATTTAAGACACCAATACCTACCTGCTTTTGGCATTATAGCTATCCTTTTGGAATTACTGCATAGAAAGAGATTTATGTTGACACTTACGGTTCTAAACCAGTAGGAATTTTGCCACCTGGGAGACATTGCCCATTTTTATAGAAGTTTTGGTTGTCACAACTAGAGTGTGTTAATGGGATCTAACGAGTAGAAATCAGGGATGTACTAAACATTCTGTAACACACAGAGCAGCCCTCTGCAACAAAGAATTATTTGGTTTAAACTGTAAATAGTGCTGAGATAGAGAAACACTGGTTTATACAAAGTTTTAAAAATCAGTGTAATTTAATGTATTGAAGTTCTTCAAAAAGGCTAAGATACTAAAAAAATGTTTTCTTAGAGGAAAAAGATGAATACTAGGGATAATAAGAAATGAAGACACAGGTAATAGAAGAAAAGGTTGTGTAGGTTTCTGTAGGCCATTTTTAGAAATTTGGCTTTTAGTCTGCATGAGATAAGAACCCATTATATGGTATAGAACAGAGGAGAAGCATAATCTACATTATATTTTCACAGGATACTTTGACTGCTATGATAGAGTTCCAAAGCTATTCTCCAGAGTTCCTTCCCCTGTTATTTGATTAGTACTAATCTAGGTACTAATGTAAAGGGACTTTGCAAATGTAATTAAGAGCACAGGCTATAAGATAGTAACATCATCACAGATTACCTGGACATGTCCAATCTAATCACTTGAGACCTTAAAGTAGAGAAATTTCTCCATCTGGTTTTAGTTAGAGGGATGTGGCAGACAAGGGAGGGAGGCAGAGGAGAGGTTCAAAATATGGGGGAGATGCCACCCACTATTGGTAGCTTTGAAGGTGGAAAAAAGGCCACAAACCAAGAAATATGGGCAGCTTCTGGAGGCTGAGAACCACACCCAATCAAAAACCAGAAACGAAACAGGGACCTCAGATCTATACAGCATAGAACTAAGTTCCAACATCATCCCAAACAACTATGGAAGCACATTTTTCCCCAAAGTCTCCAGAAAAGAACACAGCCGTGCTGACACCTTAATTTTGGCCTAAACAGAACCAGCTGAACCACACTGTGCCTGGACTTTGGACCAGGAAACTGTAAGATAATAAATAGTTGTCTTAAACCACTGATTCTGTGGTAATTTGTTTCAGCTACAATAGTAAACTAATACAGTTACTGTGCTGAGGATTGTAGACTCTAGGAAAGCGAGGGTAAAAATGGAAACAGGTGAAACAGCCTCTTAGTACTACCTGGATGAGAGATGACGGTGACCTAGAGCAAAGTGGTAGTGGTGGGAATGACAAATAGCAGTTGAGTTCTGGATATGTCTTAAAGATAGAGTGAATAGAATTTTCTAGTGAATTGGATAGGTGTTATGAAAGAACTAGAGAATACAAGAATAATACCAAAGGTTTTGCATGAGCGACTGGATGGATGAGGTTGTCATGAACTAAACTAGATAAGACTGAGCAGATTTTAAGGGAAAGATTAAGATATGGGTTTTGGATATAGTTTATGATTCTTGTTAAGATTTTATTTTAAACTATTTAGCACCAGGGAGAACAAATATTTGACACATATGCCTCCTCAATCTTTTCTACTGTCACTGCTCATAGATCACGTCATGCTTGTCAGCTGACTCAAGATATTAATTACATCGGAATCCTTCTTAGCTCAGCATTAGGCAGCACTATCAAAGGAGAGGTGTCATAATTCAAGATGAAACCATTTGCCATTCTTATTGTTCTAGTGTCTCTTGAATCACACACCAGGTGTATAAAACATAAATACGTCTTCCTGTATATTGCTCAATAATTTAGCGCTATGTCAGTATACTGCATTTATCATAGAAATGTGTAAGTCTAAATTGTAGAGGTCTTCAGTGATTATGAGCAATTTATTTTAATATACTTCATCTCTTCCCATACTCCTCTAGTCAAAATATATTTCTTTTCCTCTTATTAAAAAAAAATAAGAAGTACTATATATAGAATTTCAGGAAACATTAACTCACCCATTTTCCAGTCACATAAACATATAACTTTACCTTTGTTTATCTTGTGATCATGCAGAGTACTGGGTTCCTCGAGATGAACACTAATGTATTTATAGCTAAAATAAGCATGCAAGTTAGAGTTTGAAAGATGAGATCAAGAGATACTTTTGGCAAAGCATCAGACATCAAGATGTTCAGTGAGGATGGCTTTTCTAGACTTACTGATCAGCTCATAGGAGTAGTGCTTCGGTTGGTGGCACTGCTGCTCTGTTTGGGGTAAGTGGTGAATGAGCTATATCAGTCTGAAACCATCACTTCTTAATGTTGGGCCACCATGTTTAGCCAGCCATATCCCCTGGATCCAATATTGTATATCTCCTTGGTACAGTTTCATTCTACCCCACATATGTCACTTAGGACTGCTGTGCACAATATAGATTACTGGGTGAGACTCAGTCACATTGCAGCTGGGCAGCAATGACCAATCTGTAGGCATCTACTCTTGATTGTCTGTAAAATCAAGTGCGTACAGTGCCTGGAAAAGCTGACCAGGATCACCACAATATTATGTTGGTGGTGGAATAGTCACCTTCTCACAGGCCTGTGGTTGCTGACATACCTGGACATTCATATACTAGGGCATACTAACACACAGAAATGCCCACAGGTACACACACACAAACATACACACATAGTTACTTATGTCCTCCTGAAATGCCATTTGGTCTTTTCCCTGACATCTTCTTACCCTGAATGCTCTTGAAATAATCTATTTGATTTCCTAGACCATCCAGATGACAAAAGACAACATGCTGTATTTAGGGAGGCAGGGGTGGTATTGGGACTTTGCCCTTAATGATTTTGAGTCAGACTGTTTATTCTCTGGCAGAACTGATTGCTATGACCATCTCTTCAGAAAGACTCTCTTTCAGGACGCCTGGGTGGCTCAGTTGGTTAAGCAGCTGCCTTCGGCTCAGGTCATGATCCCAGCGTCCTGGGATCGAGTCCCACATCAGGCTCCTTGCTCGGCAGGGAGCCTGCTTCTCCCTCTGCCTCTGCCTGCCACTCTGTCTGCCTGTGCTTGCTCTCTCTCACTGTTTCTCTCTGACAAATAAATAAATAAAATCTTAAAAAAAAAAAAAAAAAGAAAGAAAGACTCTTTCTTTTCCTGGCCCTTGAGAATCATAACATCTTTTGAGCTTTCCAAACAGTCTGTTCATGCAGTATGGACTTTTCAATTATATGTATTGTTTTAGCAGTTTGGGCATCTAAAGAATAAACTCCTGAATAGCAGAAAATATGGAGCAATGTCTAGCTAATGGTGCCTAGTAACTATTCTTTGAATGAATCAAGTCAACAAACAACACTTTTTTATTATGATAGTATAATGGCAAATAATCAAAGACAAACTAATTTTCTCTTGACTGAAGCCCCAAATTTCTTTGGCATGTTGGTTGATTTTTGCTGAATCTGAGTCAGGTACACATATAATGAAAATTTAAGGCAGGTTTAGCTAATTTCAAGAAAACTAGAAGGCTTGAGAAATGAAAGAAATCTTGTCTTTCATAGAAATTATATAAAATATATTTTGCAATAAAAAATTCTCCTTTTGGCTATTATAAAGACCAAGCAATCCTCTATAAATCAAGCTTGCCAAAAACTTATTTAATTTGGTATGCTTGGAAGCTAACCAAACTAATTTATAAGTGTCACTCATCCTTTTGTTAATTCATTTCACTGACAGGCTTTGAAAAGAATGTAGAGACATTTCATCACTGGGTCACCTGTGGGCCATACTTAGCACTAATTGGAAAGATGGCTCACCACAAGTGAGATATTAAAACATAGAGAAGAGGCTCTTGTTTCAAGATATTCTCATCTATTTCTTCTCAGCCATGCCATGCTGACAGATCATTAATTGACCAAAACAACCATTTTGCCATTCAGCATAGAAGTCAATGGCAATCAAAACATCATTTGCAATTGTAGTGAACAGCAAACTCAATTTCACGTGGATTTTCCCTTTTATTATTTCAGAGGAATGGAATGTAGATAAATACTGTGATGAGAGTCAAAATGAGACAGATATTATTATATATAGACAAGCCCAGTGCAGAAGTTGTGGACAGTTTTATGATGACTATTTACTAGTTTGAAGATAATGAAAGTTTTCCCCAACAGAAGGTTGAATTATTTTAGAGTCCATGCACAAACCTTTAATAAAGTTCATTAGAGGGACGACTGACTCTTCCAGTCATGATTCACTTTGCTAGCTTATTTGGCTAAAAATTATGTGTACCCTGAAAGAACTGCCTAAGTAATATTTTTTAATATTTATTGCCTTAGTCAAAATATCTATATATCTTCTTAGTTCATTTACAGAAAGAATTACATGAGTATTCAAAGCTGTCAGGATAGTTGCTTAGATTCATTAACTCATACAAAAGTATTTATTGCACACCTACTATGTGTTACTGTTTTGAGCATGGAGACTATAAAAGATAAAACCCTATCCTCTTAGAGTATATATAAATTGTAATCTGTAAAGACAGAAAATCAATGAAAAGAAATAAGTCTGTGAAGTGCTATTTGGTGGTAAATACTATGGAGAAAAATAAAACAGAGAATAGAGACAGGGAGTGATAGAGGATATGCTTTTCAAATAGAGTGGTCAGGGAATGTTTCATTGAGAAGCTTATATTTAAGTGAATACCTTGTATTTGACAACAGTGACATTTGGGTAAAGAGTACAGTAATCAGAGTACAAAGGCCCTTGTCTGGGATGAGCATGGTGGGTTGGAGGAGGCCGAAGGACTAGATTAAAGTGAATAAAGATAGGACAGAAGGAGGTGAAGCCAGAGGAGAAATGAAGATTCAACCTCATTAAGCCTTATAGGTCAGGGTAATGATGGGAATTTACTCAGGCAGGGTGGGAGCTGTTGGAATGTTTTGAGCCAGAGGTGTGATAAAACCCGACTCCTATGTTAACAGGATCACAGATGATATGTTGAGCATAGACATAGTTAAGGGAAGAGCAGAAAAGGAAGGTTTGCCTTCCATTCATTTGTTCATTCATTCATTCATAGAGTCAACATATATCCAACACTTAAATGTTTCTGTCTAGAAAAAGAAGAGGAATTTCCTGGGATTCAGTTCATTCATGAAATTTTAATCTTTTTTTGTAAAAGCTATAGAAAAGTTCTCTTTTTTCTCTTCCCTTGTTTTTTTTAACAAAAAGTATTTGAATTCCATGAGTAAACCGAGTCCCAGAAAGGATGTCTTTATTTCTAATAAATGGAGAATTTTCTATCCACATTCAATGTTTAACACATTCAGGTCTGGTAGGTCCGAGTGACTGATCTGGAAAAATAAAATAGTAAGGAAGCAAACAAAAACAAACAAACAAAAAAAACCTCCAAACAACTAGTGTTTCATTGATGATTATAAGAGGTGGTTCTCTTTGGAGAGGAAGAACACCAGAATTATTCATCACATACTACATTTTTTAAAATATATGTACAATAAGACTAGCGTGTTATTTATATACGATTTCTTCGAATTTTGGCAATATAGGCAGCAGTGATACCTGATCCAAAAGACAATGAGTGGATTCAGGAAGCAATAAGTGGGTTCAGTGAGCAGGTTATCAGAAATTACTCCAAAGATATTTGGACGACTTTCAAAGTTCATTAATGAAAAATTTGTTATATATGTACTTTATGAGCTACAAAAAAATCTAGCTGTGCTCCATTCCATAGACTCATTTCTGTTCAGTACTCTGTTTCATCTGTCTGTTACAGACCATAGGACTGATTATGCTGTTTTTACATGCTCTTTTTTTTTTCTTTTCAGTGTAACAGTATTCATTGTTTTTGCACCATACCCAGTGCTCCATGCAATACGTGCCCTCCTTAATACCCAGCACCTGGCTCCCCTAACCTCCCACCCCCTGCCCCTTCAAAACCCCTCAGGTTGTTTTTCAGAGTCCATAGTCTCTCATGGTTCACCTCCCCTTCCAATTTCCCTCAACTCCCTTCTCCTCTCCATCTCCCCATGTCCATTTTTTTACATGCTCTTGTTTTCATTGAGTATTAAAATAATCTTTTGCTTTGTTGAATAAAAATAATATGTAGAAATCTCTATACATAGTTTTCACTTCACTTAATATTAAGATTCCAAATACCACATGTTATTTTGACTTGAAGATGCCCTTTTATGAGCTGCTCTGTATTTTTGACAATTCTTCAACTTAATCTTACTGGTAACTACCACCCTGTATCTAACATGCTACTTTGGGAAGACATAAAAGCATTACTAAAAGCACTATTGGGACCAATTTGCCAAAACCCTTAGAGGCATAATGGAGTTTGCTAATAGATACTTTCTGGAGCTACATTTTATAATTACTAGATACAAGTTGATTCTATTTTTTTCCCTGAGTTGTATGGATAGTCATATGTGAAGTACTAAAATTATGTTAAAATTCAGTTTACCAAATATTAGTGAAATAATTTGCTAACATAATAATGGAAGGGGTTGAAACTCTTTTAAAAGAAATGAATTCTTGATTTCCTTTGATGTAAATTACCACAAGGGCAATATTTCTGATATTTGCATTGCGCTCATAAAGTATTACAGGAAGGTGACTTGTTTTATGAACTATATTTCTTTATGCTTTTTGAAATATTCATTGTTCCCAGTGGTTGAACTTATTCTCTGTTTTTACAATCTCTCCTCTTCTCCAATGCCTAATTTTTACATCAGTCTTTTATATCTCAAGAAATGGCACTGCGTTCACCCACACGTTCAAGCAAGAAAGGTGGACATTGTCTTCATTTCTTTCATTTCCTTTACCTACCCTCATCTCCCTCAAATCAACTTATTAATATAAGTGTACCAATTTCATCTTGTGATTTTTTTAGATTTTATTTATTTATTCTGCGAGAGAGAGGAAGAGAGAGAGAGAGCATGGTGGGGGGTTGGAGAGAAGCAGACTCCCCACACATACTGAGCAGTAAGCCTGATGTGGGACTCCATACAGTACTTGATCCCATGACCATGGGATCATAACCTCAGCTGAAGGTAGCTGCTTAACCAACTGACCCATCCAGGCACCCCTGTCCACTTTCACTACTACACACTTTTGTGAACTGCATCCTCTCTTAGCTGGACTCTCTCAGGAAAGTGTTAGACATTGCAGTCTTTTGCAGTGGTTTTCCTTCTTCCTCCATCTACCAATCCAAGAAGACAAACCAAACCAAACAAAATAAACTCCACGGAAGAATCTTTTGTCTACACATTAACACTGGACCAGAAGGGTTAACCTAAATAAGATCATTGTTCTGACCTGCATAACACTAGTACATTCTCATTTGAAGCTTAATTTTTACATTTTATTTAGAGCTTCCTTTCAGTGCTCTTAATGTAGAACTTTCTGAAGTTCTCAATCTCATTTGCATTAAGTACCAATTATACCACATAATATCAATTTAAGACATAAAGTAAAAACATCTCTAGTCGGGATGAGCTATAGATGAAATAGTGTCCAGAGATCAGATGGAGTTCTGGGAATAAGTAACTTCCATTTTAATGTTCAGAAAAGGATCCATTTGCTTCCATATCTTGATTTTTTAAAAATATTTTATTTATTTGACAGAGAGAGATCACAAGTAGGCAGAGAGGCAGGCAGAGAGAGAGAGAGAGAGAGAGAGAGAGGAAGGAAGCAGTCCCCCTGCCTAGCAGAGAGCCCGATGCGGGACTCGATCCCAGGACCTCGAGATCATGACCTGAGCCGAAGGCAGAGGCTTAACCCACTGAGCCACCCTCCATATCTTGATTTTTTTAAAAATTATTTTAAATAACATATAATGTATTATTTGCCCTAGGGATACAGCTCTGTGAATCATCAGGCTTACACATTCACAGCACTCACCATAGCCCATACCGTCCCCAATGTCCATAACCCAACCACTCTATCTCTAACCCCCAACCCCCAGCAACCCTCGGTTTGTTTTGTGAGATTGAGTCTCTTATGGTTTATCTCCCTCCTGATCCCATCTTGTTTCATTTTTTCCTTCCCTACCCCACACAACTCCCTGCCCTACCTCTCAGATTACTCATATCAGAGAGATCATATGATAATTGTCTTTCTCTGATTGATTTATTTCACTAAGCATAATATCCTCTAGCTCCATCCATGTCATTGGAAATGGCAAGATTTCATTTCTTTAGATGGCTGCATAGTATTCCATCATATATATATATGTATATATATATGCCAAATCTTCCTTACCCATTCATCTGTTGATGGACATCTAGGTTCTTTCCATAGTTTGGCTATTGTGGACATTGCTTCTATAAACATTAGGGTGCATATGTCCTTTCAGATCACTACATTTGTATCCTTAGGGTAAATACCCAGCATTACAATTGCTGGGTCAACTTTTTGAGGAACCTCCATGCTGTTTTCCAGAGTGGCTGCACCAGTTTGTATTCTCTCCAACAGTGTAGGAGGGTTCCCCTTTCTCCACATCCTCACCAGCATCTGTCATTTCCTGACTTGTTAATTTTAGCCATTCTGAGTGGTGTGAGATGGTATCTCATTGTGGTTTTGATTTGTATTTTCCTGATGCCAAGTGATGTGGAGCACTTTTTCATGTGTCTGTTGGCCACCTGAATGTCTTTGTTGAAATGTCTTTCATGTCTTCTGCCCATTTCTTGACTGGATTGTTTGTTCTTTGGGTGATGAATTTGAGAAGTTCTTTATAGATTTTGGATGCTAGCCCTTTATCTGATATGTCATTTGTGAATATCTTCTCCCATCCTGTCAGTTGTCTTTTGGTTTGGTTGACTGTTTCCTTTGCTGTGCAAAAGCTTTTGATCTTGATGAAGTCCCAATAGTTCATTTTTGCCCTTGCTTCCCTTTACTTTGGCAATGTTTCTAGGAAGAAGTTGCTGCAGCTGAGGTCGAAGAGGTTGCTGCCTATGTTCTCCTCAAGGATTTTGGTGGATTCCTGTCTCACATTGAGGTCTTTCATCCATTTGGAGTCTATTTTTGTGTGTCGTGTAAGGAAATGGTCCAGTTTCATTCTTCTGCATGTGTCTGTCCAATTTTCCCCAGACCATTTGTTGAAGAGACTGTCCTTTTTCCATTGGACATTCTTTCCTTCTTTGTCGAAGATTAGTTGACCATAGAGTTAAGGGTCTATTTCTGGGCTCACTATTCTGTCCCATTGATCTATGTGTCTGTTTTTGTCCCAGTACCATACTGTCTTGATGATGACAGCTTTGTAATAGAGCTTGAAGTCTGGAATTGTGATGCCACCAACTTTGACTTTGTTTTTCACCATTCCTCTGGCTATGTGGAGTCTTTTCTGGTTCCATATAAATTTTAGGATTATTTGTTCCATCTCTTTGAAAAAAATTGATGATGTTATTTTTTCAAAGATTTTATTTATTCATATGACAGACAGAGATCACAAGTAGGCAGGGAGGAAGGCAGAGAGAGAGAGAGAGAAGCAGGTTCCCTGCTGAGCAGAGAGCCTGACACGGGGCTCAATCCCAGGACCCTGAGATCATGACCTGAGCCAAAGGCAGAGGCTTTTACCCACTGAGCCACCCAGGCACCCCAATTGATGGTATTTTGATAGGGAGTGCATTAAATGTGTAGATTGCTTTAGGTAGCATAGGCATTTTCACAACATTTTTTTCTTCCAATCCATGAGCATGGGATGTTTTTCCATTTCTTTGTGTCTTCCTCAATTTCCTTCATGAGTACTGTATAGTTTTCTGAGTATAGATTCTTTGCCTATTTGGTTAGGTTTATTCCTAGGTATCTTATGGTTTTGGGTGCAATTGTAAATGGACTTTACTCCTTAATTTCCCTTTCTTCTGTCTTGCTGTTGGTGTGTAGAAATGCAGCTGATTTCTGTGCATTGATTTTATATCCTGACACTTTACTGAATTCCTATACAAGTTCTAGCAGTTTTGGAGTAGAGTCTTTTGGGTATTCCACATAAAGTATCCTATCATCTGCAAAGAGTGAGAGTTTGATTTCTTCTTTGCTGCTTTGGATGTCTTTTAGTCTTTTGTAATCTGACTGCTGAGGCTAGGACTTCTAGCCTAGTCTAGGCTAGGACTATGTTGAATAGCAGTGGTTATAGTGTACATCCATTCCATTTTCCTGACCGTAAGGGGAAAGGTCTCAGTTTTTCCCCATTGAGAATGATATTCACTGTGGGTTTTTCATAGATGGCTTTGATGATATTGAGTTATATACCTTCTATCCCTATACTTTGAAGAGTTTTGATTAAGAAAGAATGCTGTACTTTGTCAAATGCTTTTTCAGCATCTATTGAGAGTATCACATGGTTCTTGTTCTTTCTTTTATTAAGGTATTGTAACACATTGAATGATATGTGAATGTTGAACCAACCTTGCAGCCCAGGAATAAATCCCACTTGGTCATGGTGAATAATCCTTTTATTGTACTGTGTTGGATCCTATTGACTAGCATTTTGGTGAGAATTTTTTCGTCCATGTTCATCAAGGATATTGGTCTGTATTCTCCTTTTTGATGGGGTCTTTTGTTTTGGGATCAAAGTAATGCTGGCCTAATAAAATGAGTTTGTAAGTTTTCCTTCCATTGCTAGTTTTTGGAACAGTTTTAGGAGAATGGGTATTAATTCTTCTTAAATGTTTGGTAGAATTCCCCTGGGAAGCCATCTGGCCTTGGGCTCTTGTTTGTTGGGAGATTTTTGATGACTGCTTTAATCTCCTTACTGGATATGGGTCTGTTCAGGTTTTCTATTTCTTCCTGGTTCAGTTTTGGTAGTTTATACATCTCTAGGAATGCATCTGTTTCTTCCAAGTTGTCAAATTTCCTGGCGTATAGTTGCTCATAATATGTTCTTATCATTGTTTGTATTTCTTTGGTGTTGGTTGTGATCTCTCCTCTCTCACTCATGACTTTATTAATTTGGGTCCTTTCTCTTTTCTTTTTTGATAAGTCTGGCCAGGGGTTTATCAATCTTATTAATTCTTTCAAAGAACAAGCTCCTAGTTTCATTGATTTGTTCTACTGTTCTTTTGGTTTCTATTTCACTGATTTCTGCTCTGATGTTTATGATTTCTCTTCCCTTGCTGGGTTTAGACTTTCCTGCTGTTCATTCTCCAGCTCCTTTAGGTATAGGGTTAGGTTGTGTACTTGAGACCTTTCTTTTTCTTGGATAGGCTTATATTGCTATATACTTTCCTCTCAGGACTGCCTTTGCTGTGTCCCACAGATTTTGAATAGTTGTGTTTTCATTTTCATTTGTTTCCATGAATTTTTTCAATTCCTCTTTAATTTCCTGGTTGACCTATTCATTCTTTAATAGGATGCTTTTTAGCCTACATGTATTTGACTTTTTTCCAACTTTCCTCTTGTGATTGAGTTCTAGCTTCAGAGCATTGTGGTCTGAAAATATGCAGGGAATGATCCCAGTCTTTTTGATCCCAGTACTAATTGAGACCTGATTTGTGACCCAGGACATTATCTCTTCTGGAGAATGTTCCATGTGCACTAGAGAAGAATGTGTATCCTGTTGCTTTGGGATGGTATGTTCTGAATATATCTGTGATGTCCATCTGGTCCAGTGTGTCATTTAAGGCCTTTATTTCCTTGTTGATCTTTTACTTAGATGATCTGTCCATTTCAGAGAGGGGGGTGTTAAAGCCCCTACTATTATTGTATTATTGTCAATGTGTTTCTTTGATTTTGTTATTAATTGGGTTATATAATTGGCTGCTCCCATGTTAGGGGCATAGATATTTAAAATTGCTCGATCTTCTTGTTGGACAGACCCTTTAAGTATGATAAAGTGTCCTTCCTCATCTCTTATTATAGTCTTTGGCTTAAAATCTAATTGATCTGATATAAGGATTGCCACCCCAGCTTTCTTTTGATGTCCATTAGCATGGTAAATTGTTTTCCACCCCCTCACTTTAAATCTGGAGGTGTCTTTGGGTCTAAAATGAGTTTCTTGTAGACAGCATATTGATGAGTTTTGTTTTCTTATCCATTCTGATACCCTGTGTCTTTTAATTGGGGCATTTAGCCCATTTACATTCAGGGTAACTATTGAGAGATATGAATTTAGTGCCATTGTATTGCCTGTAAGGTGACTGTTACTGTATATTGTCTCTGTTCCTTTCTGGTCTGTTATTTTTAGCTCTCTCTTTGCTTAGAGGGCCCCTTTAAATATTTCCTGTAGGGATGGTTTGGTGTTTGCAAATTCTTTCAGTTTTTGTTTGTCCTGGAAGCTTTTTATCTCTCCTTCTATTTTCTATGATAGCCTAGCTGGGTATAGTATTCTTGGCTGTATATTTTTCTCATTTAGTGCTCTGAAAATAACATGCCAGTTCTTTCTGGCCTGCCAGGTGTCTGTGGATAAGTCTGTTGCCAATCTAATATTTCTACCATTTTATATTACAGACTTCTTGTCCTGAGCTGCTTTAAGGATTTTCTCTTTGTCACTAAGACTTGTAAGTTTTACTATTGGATGATGGCGTGTGAACTTATTTTTATTGATTTTTGAGGGGGCCTCCTGGATTTTGATGCTTGTTCTGTTTGCCACATTAGGGAAATTCTCTATTATAATTTGCTTCAATATACCTTCTGCTCCCCTCTCTCTTTCTTCTTCTGGAATCCCAATTATTCTAATATTGTTACATCTTATGGTATCACTTATCTCTTGAATTCTCCTCTCAGTAGTCCAGTAGTTGTTTGTCTCTCTTTTTCTCAGCTTCTTTATTCTCCATCCTTTGGTCTTCTATATCACTAATTCTTCTGCCTCATTTATCCTAGCAGTAAGAGCCTCCATTTTTTATTGCACCTCATTAACAACTTTTTTTTTTTTTTAATTTCAACTTGGTTGGATTTTAATTCTTTAATTTCTCCAGAAAGGGATTCTCTAATATCTTTCATGCCTTTTCAAGCCCAGCTAACACCTTGATAATCATCATTCTGAACTCTAATTCTGACATATTACCAATGTCAATATTGATTCGGTCCCTAGCCATCAGTACCACATTTTGTTCTTTTTTTTTTGTGTGTGTGTGTGGTGCATTTTTCTGCCTTGTCATTTTATCCAGATAAGAATATATGAGTTAATGAGTAAAATACTAAAATGGTGCCAAAGACCCCAGAAAAATATACACTAATCAAATCAGAAGAGACCCTAAACCAGGAGGAGAAAAAGGAGGGAAAAGTAAAAATATAAAATATATATTTTTATAGTACAAATATATAATAAATAAGTATATGTCATATATATTTATTATATATATTCATACATATGTATGTGTACACACATACACACACACACACACACACACACACACACATATTAGACTGGTGAATAGAACAGAGGCATCCACTTGATTTTGGGTGTATTCTGGTCTTTTAGAAGAAACTAGCTCCCAAAATTTTAAAGAAAATAAAAAATATAATATACAAAAAAAAAAGAGTTGAAGTGATGACTGTAAAGATGAAAATTTAAATAGATTATAAAAAAGTAATTAATAGTTGGTTGGAAAAAAGAAAAAAAAAAGCAAAGAATGTGATCAGACTGGAGCTAGATTTAGGGTATATTTTGATCTATTAGGTGAAATTTTATCCCACAATTTTAAAGAAAATAAATCCATATGTATACAAAAAATAAGGTTAAATACAATGAAGGGATAAAATATGACTATAACAATGAAAATTTTAAAAGATTTTTTTTAAGTATTGATAAGATAAAATAGTTAAAAAACATTAAAAGAGGAAAGAGAAAAAGTTAAAAAAATAGAATAAGAAAAAAATAAAATTAAAAAAATTAACTTTGTAAGACTAAAGAGTCATAGGAAAAAAACATGAATTCTATGTGTTGCTTTCTCCTAGCTCTGGAGTTCCACTGTTCTAGTTGATCAGTCAACTTGTTCTTGGCTGGATGTTCTTTCTGATCTTCTTGGTGAGGTGCCTGTTGTGGTGACTTTCAAGTGTCTTTGCCCAAGGTGGAATTGCACTGCCCTTGCCAGGGGCCAGTCTAAGTATTCTGCTCAGGTTCATGCTTGGGAGCTTTTGTTCCCTGAATGCTTTCCATACCACTTTGGAGGATGGGAATGAAAATGGCAGCCTCCCAATCTCCAGCCCAGAGGAGCCAAGAGCTCGGGGCCCCACCCTCAGTGCACCCTCAGAGAAGAGCAGTCAATCCCTCCTGTTTCCCTGGTTCTCGGCCACACTCTGTGACCTGTGACTAAGCATTTCTCTCTCTGGCACTCGGCCCAGTTTGGAGACTCCAAACCCAGTAGATTCCTGCTGTGTGCTCTTGCACCGCTCCTCCCAGAGGAGGAAGGAGGGGGTCTCTCCTGTTCCACCACTTGTGGGATCCCTGCTCAAAGAGCAGTGGCCTGAGTGCCTTGGATCATGATTTAAGGTAACCCCGAGTTGAAAATCCCCACCTTAGCTCTGTCTCTGTAGCCAGCTTCCCCACTCTCATACTTGGCAGCTCCACCACACTCAGACACCCCGGATATTTCTGTGACCCTGTGGGTCCTGAGATCACACTGTCCCCATGAGGGCTCCACCTCCGCTTAGCCTCTGGAGTGAGGTCCCTCAGTGGAGCAGACATCTAAAAGTTCTGATTTTGTGCTCAACTGCTCCACCACTTGCCGGGAGCTGGCCCCTCCCCCCATGGTCTATCTTCCCCTTGCTTCAGATTCACTTTTCTGCACATCCTACCTTCCTGAAAGTGGTTGATTTTCTGTTCCTAGAATTGCTGCTCTTCTCTTCTATCTCCTGTTGAGTTTGTAGGTGTTCAGAATGGTTTGATAATTATCTAGCTGACCTCTGGGACCTAATGCTATTTCAGGTTCCTACTCCTCTGCTATCTTGCTTCCTCTCCATAGCTTGATTTTTATGTGACCTTCTTTGGGTTCCTTCTTGCCACCATATTCAAATATAAGACTTCTCTAGTGTTAATTACTTTCTGTAGCAATGTGGAGGTGTTAATAAGAGAAAAACAGTTGGAAAAAGGATGCACTGAGTAGGAGGAAAATCTGCATGGATTACCCATTAGAGTCTTGAATGCTTAGGAATCAGTAGTCCTTGTGTATGGCTGGCACAATGGCTTTGTTTAGGGATGTGGGGAACTGAGCATTTCTGAGTCCTGAATCATAAAGGGAGAGTTTTCTTGCTATACTAAAAACTTGGAATTTTGTCTTGAAAGACTATGGGGAGGCATTGAGGGATTTTATTATGTCTACTGTTGATTTTCAAAGTCTGATGGGTTCGATTTTTCTTCAGAGTTTGAAAACAAAACTCTCCAAAGCTCTGCTTGAAAATACAAATCAAATCCAAGAGCTTTAAATCAGTAGAGATTAAACGTGACTTCAAACTTCTCAAAATTAAATGAGGATGAAGTTTGGTCAAAATAACACTTCCTCCTATTGCTTCTCCCACACCTTCAAAGTAATCATGGAGTTTTAGGCTGTAGTAAATGTGGAGTAAAATATTTAGTGATTTTCAAACCAAAGGTTAGAAAAAAGTAAGATATTTTCAGAAATAGATAGCTATACTTCCAATTAACTTTATTGGTCCAGAGTATCTTAATTTATGAATGTAATAGAGTGTGGAAAAACTGATAAGATATATATTTTTATCAAACTTATCACTTAGATTTCTCCTCACTTCCTACATATATCTTCTAAATAGTAAAAGACATCAGTGAAATTAAATATATTTTAAACTAGGCATTATTTTTTAAACGTCACAAAGATTAGCAGTTAGGGCCATCTATTATATTTACTAAATTTCAAGAGCATCAAAATAAAAAATAACCCAAATCATGCTGAATGGCAAAAAACACATGATGTTCAAACTTAGAAACTTCACATCAAACATCAAAATTTCTCCAAAATTAAATGCCTCAATTTCTAAAGTAGAACCAAGAACTTTTTCTTTAAACCAGAAGAAAATTGAAAAAAGTAACTAACATTCACCTGTGAATGCTCTTTGAATCTGTCTTCAATTTTTGGAAGACATTTAAAAATATATCATAAAAAAGAGGTAAAAATAGCTTTGAGAATTTGAAAGTATTGCACTAAAATATGCTGATTATAGTAAACAAAGAAGTATTAGAATACAGAGGATCCAGATGTCTTTGCATAGTTCAGAGGGTATGAAAAGCAGCTAAACCCCACTTTTGTTCCCTGGCAGCACACACATGGTCCTAGACCTCTCTGGTCTCCATGTGTGAGTATCCAACAGGGAACAGGCTAAATAGTTCACAACTATAGCCAGGGTGATTTTCTCAAATGCAGGAAACAGTGGAACCACAATTTTGCATGGCTAAGTATTTGGAGCCAAGAAGGAATGCAGAAAGACAGAGGATTTTTCTTTCTTTTTTTTTCTCTCTTTTTTAAAAGGTTTTGTTTATTTGACAGAGAGATGGGAGAGAGAACACAAAAGCAGGGGGAGCGGTAGGGAGAGGAAAAAGGAGGAGCAGGTTCCCTGCTGAGCAGAGAACCTGACATGGGGATCTATCCCAGGACTCTGGGATCATGACCTGAGCTGAAGGCAGATGGTCAGCTGACTGAGCCACACAGGCACCCCTGAGGCAGATGATTTTTCAACTGTGGAAGAGGTTAAAAGAAATTCCTGAACTGCTCCAAGATTCACACACATAGTTCAGTTATAGAAAATGCTGGGAAGCCCTGTATGGAAATCAGAGCAACCCATTTTCATTCATGTTAAAGAAAATTATACTAATTATTGGATATGAGGTTTGTAGGCAGAGTCAATATACTCTACCAGAAAATACAGACAGGTTTGGATTTGAATCCTAACTCACCTTCTTAGTGGTTTTACATTGACTGGGTGTGATTGCTTAATTTTTATGTTGCTCCCTGTGTTTATCTATAAAATTGGGATTTTATTGCCTTTCTTGCAGGGTGGTTGTAAAAAGACTAAATGAGATAACATATCTCATTAATATAATACTAGAAACATAGTTGGTGCAGAACAAAGTAACAATGCAAATTATAACTAAAGTAAACCAAAGTATAAGTAAAGTATCAAGTAAATTAAAATGCTTCATTGAGTTTATTTTTATTTTATTTTTTCAGTGTTCCAAGATTCATTGTTTATGCACGACACCCAGTGTTCCATGCAATATGTGTCCTCCTGAGACTTTATGTTGTATATTTAAAGCTTAGACTTTATGTTGTGTATATAAACATTCATGTATATGATATCCATTTCTGTATAAGATTCTGTTACTTATAGCTTTCTCTTTATGTGTCCTGAATTTAAGTTCCTGGGAGATCTTATAAAGTGGAGTGGCTGATCTGGTGAATGGTAATGTGTCACTCAGAATGACTTCATGAAAACTTATTTAACAAGGGGAAGAAGCACCAGATGATTGTATTAGTTATTGTACTACATTATTTTATAAATGTATCAGTCTGTATTCAAAACTGAATGGGATAGAAAACCTGAATGTGTGAGAAAAAATAATTTTACTTAAAGTGCAGAAGACTAAGTTTTCAATCCTTTATCAGTCAACTATGTAAAAAGAAAGCACATGACATACTTGAGCCCGAGTTTTATCTGAACTATGAGAATGATTTAGATGAGTATTTTCCAACTCTTTTGTTCTGGCATGTATAATTTTCCCTTTATTTGATTCTTTTTATTTTTTACCATCTAATCTCTGGATTTATAAATCTTTTTCTTCCAATGCAAAACCCTCTTGTTCAAAAGTACTTTTAATTTTAAAATTAATATTTGCCAAAATTTCTGTGCTTCTTTGAAATTATATATTTATATATAATAAATTAAAGAATCATATATACCATATAATGTTAACTAAGAAAAAATAATATGGAGGTCTGAGGCAAGATGGCGGAGAAGTAGCAGCTGAGACGACATCAGGTAGCAGGAGATCAGCTAGATAGCTTATCAAAACATTGCGAATGTCTACAATTCCAACGGGAGAGCGAAGAGAGGAAGAACAGCAATTCTGGAAACAGAAAATCGACAACTTTCTGAAAGGTAGGACTGGCGGAGAAGTGAATCGAAAGCGACGGGAGGATAGACCGCGGGGGAGGGGCCGGCTCCCGGCAAGCGGCGGAGCAACGGAGCACTAAATCGGGACTTTTAAAAGTCTGCTCCACGGAGGGACATCGCTCCAGAGGCTAAACTGGGGTGAAGCCCACGCGGGGTCAGCGTGGCCCCAGGTCCCGCAGGGTCACAGAAGGGT
>PISX010017724.1:0-42580 GCA_004024625.1 Mellivora capensis | reverse complement strand
GAAGAAGAAGAAGAAGAAGAAGAAGAAGAAGAAGAAGAAGAAGAAGAAGGAGAAGAAGGAGGAGGAGGAGGAGAAGGAGAAGAAGAAGGAGGGAAGAATAGATCCTGGAGAACAATGAAAGATTTGCACTCTGGCCATCAAGAATATGTCAATACTGTTGGAAATAATAGAGCAAAAAGACTCTGTGTCTCTGTATACCCATATGGAGAACAGTTGCCTATTGGCTCTGCAGCATCATCTTACCTATGTCTTAGTTTGCCTGGGCTGAGGTAGCTGAAGCAAAAGAAATGTATTTTCTCATTGTGCTGGAGGCTGGGAAGTCTAAGATCAAAATTCAGTAGGATTTAGTTCCTGGTGAGAACTTTCTTTCTGGCTTGTATATGGTTGTCTTTTCACTGTGTCCTCAAATGACAGAGACAAAGAGAATGCTTATAAGGATACCAATCCCATCATGAAGGCCCCACCCTCAGGAACTTATCTAAACTTAATTACCTCCCAAAGACTCCATAAAAATACTATCATGTTGAGGGTTAGGACTTAAGCATATGAATTTAGGGGCGACATATGCAATCATTAGCATTGTGACTTGTAATAAAGAATAGGTTTTGATTGATTTGAGGTAATGTGTGTTTGCATCTATTTATTTTAACAGCTTAGCCTTTCTTCTACATAGGACATGCTCCAAAATGAACATATTACTCCTGACATAGTTAACTCCATATAGACTAGGACAATTTCCTACTGAGTTAGAACAGCAGAAGCTATTCTATTAACATCTTCTAAACTTTGTGGAGAGAGTTATATCACACTGTTGATCTCTACTAAGCTTGCCATTGACTAAAATCCGTAAGCCTGTCTGTCAAAAGTTACTATATAAAACTTTCTCCATGATAGTATTGTAGTTTTGAATTTTTGGACTTCTGCAATTGGCATGAGATAATTCTCACATTAGTCAATTTTAGAATGGTTGGCTATTTGGAAGGGTTTAGTTACTCTCTATTTCCTGCTTTTCAGAGAAACAGGAACACAAATGCACATTATCTCATAGTTCACTGCAAAAATAGCTATAGAACTATCTGATTCATACACACAAGAAAAATATGTCATTCAGTGACTGTTGTGGTTTTGTGTTCTCCCAAAAGATATGTTCAAGTCCTAAGCTCCAACACCTGTGAATGTGACCTCACTTGAAAATATAGTCTTTATGATAATTTTCTTCCTCTGCTTGACTTATTTCACTTAGCATAATCTCCTCTAGTTCTATTCATGTTGATACAAATGTTGGATATTCATCCTTTTTGATGGCTGAGTAATATTTCATTGTATATATGGACCACATCCTCTTTTCCCATTTGTCTGTTGAAGGGTATCTCAGCTCTTACCACAGTTTGGCTATTGTGGACATGGCTACTATGAACACTGGGGTGCATAGGGCCCTTCTTTTCACTGCATCTGTATCTTTGGGGTAAATACCCAGGAATGCAAATGCTGGGTCATAGGGTAGCTCTATTTTTAATTTTTTGAGGAAACTCCACAATTTTCCAAAATGGCTGTAGCAACTTGTATTCCCTTCAACTGTGTAAGAGAGTTCCCCTTTCTCTACAACCTCTCCAACATTTGTTGTTTCTTACCTTGTCAATTTTTTCCATTCTAACTGGTGTAAGGTGGTATCTCAATGTGGTTTTGATTTGAATTTCCCTGATGGCTAATGATGCTGAGCATTTTTTCATATGTCTGTTAGCCATTTATATGTCTTCTTCGGACAAGTGTCTGTTCCTGTCTTCTGCCCATTTTTTACCTGATTATTTGTTTTTTGGGTGTTGAGTTTGAGAAATTTTTTATAGATCTTGGATACTGGCCCTTTATCTACAATGACATTTGCAAACATCTTCTCCCATTCCATGGGTTGTTTCTTTGTTTTGTTGACCTTTTCTTTTGTTGTGCAGAAGCTTTTTATTTTGATGGTTTCACTTACTTGCGGAACATAGGGAATAGCATGGAGAACATTAGGAGAAGGAAGGGAAAAATGAACAGGGGGATCAGAGACTTTGGACCTTGGGAAACAAATGGATGGTTTTAGAGGGGAGGGACGTAGAGGGATGGGTTAGCCCAGTGACAGGTATTAAGGAGGACACGTATTGCATGGAACGCTGGGTATTATATGCAAACAATGAATCATGGAACATTACATGAGAAACTAATGATGTACCGTATGGTGACTAACATAATAATATATATATATATATATATTATATATATATATATATAGTCACCATAGGTACTAACTAACATAATTATATATATATATATATTATTATGTTAGTCACCATACGGTACATCATTAGTTTCTCATGTATATATATATACATATATATATATATATATATATATATATATATATATAGTCTTTACATATGTAACCAAGTTAAGATGAAGCCATACCTGATCAGTGTGGGCACTAATCCAATGGGTTTCTTAAGATGGAAAACTTGACTCACAGACACACAGGGAGAATGCCAATATGGAGGCAGGGACTGGAACAATGTGTTTCCAACCCAAGGAACACCAGGATTGCCAGCAACAGCAAAAACTAGGAAGGAGGGAGGAAAGATCCTATGCTACAGGTTTCAGAGGGAACAAGGCACTGCTGATGCCTCAACATCAGGCCCGGCCTCTGGAACTCTGAGAGTTTCTACTGGTTTAAGTCACCAAGTTTATGGTAGTTTGTTACGGCAGCCCTAGGAAACAAATAAACTAACCATGGGGCTTGGACAAATTAACCTGTCCAAACATACTTCGATCATCTTTGAAATGGGAATAAAAATACATCGCAGTTATGAAGATTAATGAAATAGAATATGTAAAACATCTCACACTATTCTTAACACATAGAATCTGACACTGTTCACTCTCTCTCTCTGAAGCCTACAGACTATGGGAGAGGGGAGGCCATGCAGAGAGAGACTAGTCCCATGTGTGGGTAGAAGTTCCCTTCATGGGTTTACAGCAGCCTACTCACCATCTGTGAGGATAATAGGAAAAACAGCAACTGCCTCTATTTTTGCAAACAAGGACGTGGTAGTAAATATCGTCTCCATTCTGGAATCCGCATGCGCTGTGTGTTTCCTAGTAGTGCTTTGTAACTGACACATTCATGGCAAGAATGCCTTTGGTTTTCTTTGTCATATTTTGACCTGAAATGATTTGAATTTTCTGAAAAATTTATAAGTAATTTCAAGAAGACTTTGTCTTCCTGAAGGAGATAGCATGTGTATGTGTTTATTAACTAATTCCTTCCTATTAGGTCAACTCCATGTTGACTTCAAAAATATTTCGATGATAGCATTAATGTGGTTATGTCGGCAGAGGCTACAAAAAAGGATAGAAGGCAGTTTCTTAGGAATAATTCCAACCAGGACCTGGATTATACCAGGAAATGGCTTAAAGAAACTCTGATTTACTTAGTTTGTTATTTGCATGGTGACATTAGATACTATGTGTCTGTGGACAGAAAAATGCCACATTTAATATAAAGACAAAAGGAAACTGTCATATCTGGAGTCCCACCTGTATGACAGATACTACTCCAGGAGGTACATATTTTAAAACCTGGATGGGTAATGGGGCACCTGGATGGCTCAGTGGGTTAAGCCTCTGCCTTCAGCTCAGGTCATGATCTCAGCATCCTGGGATTGAGCCCCGCATCGGGCTCTCTGCTCAGTGGGGAGCCTGCTTCCCTCTCTCTGCCTGCCTCTCTGCCTGCTTGTGATCTCTCTGTCAAAATAAATAAATAAAATCTTAAAAAAAAAAACCTGGGTAGGTAAGCATAATTTCTTCATTTTACAACGGAGGAAGCACTAAAATCCAAGGATTTAATTCAACGTCTCAACATTCATTTGGCAGGTGGAAAAATCAGAATTCATACCCCTCTTTCTGACTCTGGGGCTCTTTCCATTTTATGTTTCTACCAAAAGAACTCTGTTACTACTTTTGTCCCTTCTGAGATACAAAGAGCTGGAAGAAAAGGGATGTTCTGCTTTTTCCCTCGGTGCTGAGATTTATCATAAATTGATACCATTTCATGAATATTAATAGTGACACAAAGATTAATGAGACAGGATGAAGATCCACCCCCTCCCCTCACCAAAATCATCCTCTTTCATATTTGAAACCATATTTTATAAAGTTGGCATTAATAGAGACTGGGGAAAGTATGAAAGTATTCAACAAAAACCAACTCAGAAAATTGGTTAATTATGTGAAAAATAAATAAAATTGTTGGGACATCTGGCTGGCTCAGTCTGAAGAATGTGCAACTATTGATCCTGGGGTCATGAGTTTGAGCCCCATACTAGGTGTAGAAATTAATTAAATTAAAAAAAAAAAACTTTTAAAGTAATTATATCCTTACTTCATACACTACTTAGAAATCGCATTCAGATGGAGAAAACCTTCAATGTAAAAAGCAAAAATGTTGAATCTTTCAGAATATTTACGGTATTAAGGCATAAAAAGAGTGAAAACTATATTTTATGACATTAAAATGAAGAACTTCTGTTAATCAAAACACATGGAAGACAGAGTATACCTTGGGAGAAAATGAATTTGACATGTATGACCAAAAAAATTATTATGAAAATGTATATTTGAAATTCTATGAATCAATGAGAAAAAGACCAAACTCATCAGAAAAACTGGCAAAATATATGGCTTCATTTCATATGAAGGTAAACACAAATTATGAATAAATGCATGAAAAGGTGTTCAACCTCATTAATAATCATGGAAATGCTAACTAAAATCCCAAATGTGTTACTATTTAACACCCGAGAGATTCGGGGACATGATGGTATAACAGTATTAAAAGTGTTGGTGAGATACAGAGCAGTGGGGAGTCTCATAGCCCTCCTAGGGAAGTAAACATCAGTTCTTTCACCAGTTACATGGCTGGACATGCACAGATATGATCCCCAAAGATGGCATTTCTATGTATACACTCTAGAGAAGATGTAGTTCATGAAGAAATACTCAAGGCATTGTTTTTAATAGCAAAGAACTGGAACACAGAGGCACCTGGGTGGCTCAGTGGGTTAAGCCTCTGCCTTCAGCTCAGGTCATGGTCTCAGGGTCCTGGGATTGAGCCCCACGTCAGGTTCTCTGCTAGGCGGGGAGCCTGCTTCCCCCTCTCTCTGCCTGCCTACTTGTGATCTCTTTCTCTCTGTCAAATAAATAAATAAAATCTTAAAAAAAAAGAACTGGAACACAGCCATCCAAATCTCTATACAATTTAGAATCGATAAGCACCCGGTGGACTATTTATAGTATGGAATATAATCAACTATTTCTAGGTGTGTCAATATAGATGAGTTGAGAAAATGTACTGTTGGGTAAAATAATCAAGAAAAGAATAATGCATATAGTATGATTCCATTTGCATAAAGGTCAAAATCTTGGAAAATAACAGTATTGTTATTATATCATTATTTGTTTAAGTGATGAACCTACAAAGAAAAAGAAGAGAGGTTAACAGAAAATAGAGGATAGTAGTTATTCCAGATTATGAGGGAAGGAAGCCAGTTGTGGAAAGGGCAAAGAAAGGATTTCAAATCTACTGGCTGTTTTCTATTCCTTGAGATTGATGATGGGCCCACAGGTATTGCTTTTCTTTTATCATCACCATGTACATGTTAAATATATTTTCTATACAATTTTGTATGGTATGGGTGCTTCTCTGAAATATTTTCAGATTTTTTGAAGCCTACAGAAGGAACCCCACCTGGGTGACACCTTGATTTTGGACTTCTGATTTCCAGAATGGTAGGATGATTGTGTGTTGTATTTGTCACGAAGCCTGTGACAGTCTGTTACAACAGCAGTAAGAAAATAATGTTCATCCGTGGCGTGAGCTTCCCAAGCTTCACCATGTGCCTGTTTGGATGGGGAAAAAACCAAAAAAACAAAAAAATCAAAACGGTCTGGGTCATCGCTCTCTGGCTTAAAGTGGATTCCTTCTGGGGGAGAAAGACAAAAAGGAATTGAACTAGGTGTCAAAGTAGAAAGCACAACTGGATCACAGGGAAGGCCTTTCCTGACCTGGGAATTTAGCCAATTCTGTCCCCTCTACCCCAAAAAACCTCTTCTTCCCTTCCCACCCCCATCCCCAAACTTCTCATCTGTCAGGTCTTCTCATCAATGTCCTGACTTGGGAAGCATTTCCCTACTCCCCACTCCCTGAACACCACCCACCAGGAATGCTCCCTCTTCTCAAATCTTGAGCTTTCTCTTCCAGAGTAGTCAACAGTTTGCAATAGTGGCTGTATTTTCACCAGCTCACTGCTCAGACTCCCCATCTGGGCCCCGGCTCCTGCAGGGTAGATACTCTCCGAGTTCTCGGCCCTGGTGCTGCCCTGCTAGACGCTGAGCCCCACTCAGCCATCTTCGGTGACACCCGTGCACATGCAGAGAGAGCCCCAGACTGCCCCTGGGTCTCCAGCTCCGTCGCCCCTTCTGTAGACAGGAAGCAGCACTGCATTCCCCCCATGGCCAGTCCCTTGGGACAAGACTCTGGCAAAGTTATAAATTCAAGGAAGGGACAATGAGCTGCACCCATATTTGTCCTCTCCCTCAGAACAGTTGGTCCGGCTCCTTCTTCCTGCAGACTCTCTCCCTAGAAACCCTTAAAATCCTTAGGCAAATAAGCTGCCTGAGCCTGCTCAACCAGGTTCCCGCACTCATGGTCATGTCCAAATCCCACTTTCTTCAAAAACAAGGATTTTAGACACATTGCAGGGAAGACACTGAGATGAGAACATTTATTTTTGAAGGGCAGGGTCCCCCCCAATATTTTGGTGGGCATGTTGAAGTGACGCTCTTGCTCCACAGTGAGCCACCTGCCCCTGAATAGAGAGGAGCAGTCAGAGCCATCCTGGTTCTGTGCCAGGTTCAGTGGCACCAGAGCCTGCTGCGGCTGCCTCCTCTCCAGCCACAGGGTGGGCGGGAAAAGACATTCATTGTATTTACAGTAAATGGTCAGCAGAGAAACGGAATATGCAACCCACTGCAGGCCAAAATGTTACTTATTGCCTTAATAAACCTTTACCTGTTTTCGAGAGCATCCTGTGGAAGGGCACGACAGCTTTCTGCCCTCCCTGCGGCGTGTGAAGTCATGCGCCTGATTAGTACACATTTTCTGCAGCTGTGTAATGACTATAAACCTGGAAAAAACATAAAGCTTGAAAGAGAGGTGTTGAAGTCAGCCTTAAGGTACTAAATTCCTGACAACAGCTTGTAAAGCAGTCAGGAACCTGGGCTGTGGAGTGCTGGGGGTGTTGGGGCGCCGGGTGGAAGGAGGCCCCTGGGTGGAAGGAGGTGCCCGGGTGGGCCGCTCCTGACCAGGGCACGTCACAGATGCAAGGCAAGGACACAAAATCTGGAGAAGAGAGAGCACCCCGGGCCCTTCTCCAGCTGCACCATTAATTCTCTCACCTCTCTTCATTGGGTACTGGAATGGAAATGCGAATGGAAAGAGATACATTTAGGATTATAATTTTGTAATATGGAACATGTAGTTGGTATTCCTAATGGAGAGCACTTTTCTCCACTTTGCATCACCATTATTAGTGGGGATCTTTTGAAAAGTGTTTTGACTATATAAATGCCAATTAGATTTCTCAAAATTAGAAGCAGGACACACTTACGAAAACATATATATATGTATGTATATATATATATATATATATATGTGCATATATATATAGTAAGCATTTAAGATGGAAATTTTTGTTCCTCTCAGCTCTTCAGTAATATAAATTTTTTGCAGTACTCTCCACTGATGGGAAGTGCCCTGAAACACTGCCTTGTCACCTTCCTAGTGCTGGCAGGCCAGGTGTTTCTAGAAATTTCTAGAAGAGCTCTGCAGGATGTGATTTCCTCATGATTCCCATTATAGGTCTAGAAGGCTGTCCTGGGGACAAACTGAATCCTGAGGTTATTTGAGTGTAGTGGTAAGGACTTCAAGCTCAGTTCTCATCTCCTTCTCCAGGCAGAGATGCGTCTTGCTCCCATATTCCCATTCCAGTTATGTGACCAGCTCTGGAAAACAGAATATGAGTAAAAGTCAGGTGTGCCACTTCTGAGCTAAAGACCTTCTGTGCACTGGCTCCTGTTGTGTGATCTCCAAGGTGTGGACTGAGAATGTCTCAAGCAAGACAGCCTAGACCACGGAGCCCCCAACTAGAGGACAACTGCCCTAGAGCGTCACCTGAAATGTATTTAACATTTTTATAAGTCAGAAGGAAAACTAATTTAGGGAAGTGGCTGAGGTTGTTCAGCTTGTTTTCTTACCACACATAACCTGACCGATACATACACTCGGCGAAGAGAGACAGAAAGGTGTGTGGCCTGAGGTTGGCCTGCAGACCCTAGAGGGGACCTTAAGAGCCCATGCAGGACACTATTTAAAGCTGAGAGGTGCAGACTTTGGGGACTGTACTAGTTTTACTCTGATATAGACAGCTGGTAGGTGGAAAAGTGGGCTGCTCAGACCTTCAGGAAGGGGGGCTGCAGTGAGCAGATGGGACGGGAGTGCCACACTGTGAACAAGAGTCTGCAACACTGCACCTGTGCACGCACAGCCACACGTCTCCTACAGTGCTCCTGGCTGCCGGTGGAGCGTGGTGGAGGCGAGATGCCGGACACACTCCCGCTGAGCAGGATCCCTCTGGCAGGCGGACAACGTTCAGGGAGCCACATGGCTTGGCTGAGGTTTCCTCAGAGCTCCCTTGTGTGCTGAGGCTCTTCCTACCTATTTGTTCCTTCTCAGTCTCCTTTCACAGGGTGGGGGACGCACACGGAGGCCTGAAGGCTGGCCTGACTCTTCCTTCCACCTTTATCCTTCACAGCCAGTTCCTTCAACAAACCTCCTGTTGGGCAAGCTCATAGGACTTAGTGTTTCTTGAGGGAAGCAATTTGGCACTGTGGTCAGACAGGGAGACGAAGGGGGGCCGGGAGAGGTAACCGTTGAATCAGCAGTGAGGGGAAGTCACAACCAGGAGAAATACTGCATCAGGAATCAGGGCTGGCAGAGGCTGTAAAGCATTCCATGGGTGTCTGACACCCTCCTGGAGAAAAGCGTGGGGAGAGGTGGTCTAACAGACAGAACCTTCACCTGAATCTACAACCTAAGATCCAATTATGTAAACAAAGTGTACCAAGATTTAAACCTGGACTGGCCTACATGTTGAAATGTCCTTATGCTTGCAAAGAAGATCGGGCCCAGTGTAGGGAACGTCAACAGTGATGTTTCTCTAGCACATCAAGATGGCTGAGTAGATCTGTCACATTCCTGCGGGTACATGGGAGGGGACATCCTGCATGCACGCATGCACACAGGAAGCAGATGTCCCTAGCTCTGCCTCTTTAGTGTGAGCGGTGGTTTCCATGTTTGTATCCAACTATTGTCTGCTTTCTGCCCCTCATATGAAGGGGGTTTCATTCATTTCCAACTCTCCGCAAGGCCAGTCTCTGGAGTGTGCGACACCGTGGGAGCCCTTCCCTCGGCTTCCTTTCCTACTGATACAACATTTGCCTGGGACAAAGGTTTCAAAGCTAGACTCTTTATTTCCCCAGCCACTCTGTAAGGGAGTGTGTCCAAGGGACCCAGTGTCGGCCAGTGGCAAAGGAGGGAAGCTGACAAGGGCATTTGAGCAATATTTGTCCTTTATAAGGAGGACACTCTCTTTTCTCTGCCATGGATGAGGTTGTGTCACTGAATGAAATCGTGTGAAGATGCTAAAGGCAGCTGGAATGGCCAAATGGTGGTTGATTTTCCCAAATAAGAAGCAAGATACGTGGACTGACATATTAGCACATAGAAACAAAGTGGAAACAAGTGCACGGCTGCAAGCTAATATGGGGTCAGGGAAGCGAGACGTCTGTCATTTTCAAGGCCCCACCACAGCCTCAGTTCCTCTTATCTTGTCATGGCTTCATTTGGGACAATTTGCATCAACGCACTTTCCTCTACTTCCTGGCCTGTTCCCAGACGCCGCAGTCCCTGGGCTTTGAAGTCTGTCTCTCAGTGCTCTGGTACATGTGAGAGAGCCAGTGATGGGACACAGAGACCCACAGAGGGACGTTTGCTGCTTGGGTGTACAGAGGCACTCTCCCCAACGCTTTGAGGAAGTTCTGCATACACCATAGTGTAATTTTTTTCCAAACATGATATCAGAATAAAATCACATGGAATCACAAAAGACCTACATCCTGTACATTACTATCACTCACTTATTTGACTTAGTAAAGCCATTAAAAGGCCATCTTTGAGAGATAACCAGAACAACACAACACTACCTTTTTTTTTTGAGAGAGAGAGAGACAGAGAGTGTGCACATGCAAGCTGGGGGAGGGGAAGAGAGAGAGAGAATTTTAAGTGGGTTCCATTCCCAGCGCAGAGCCCAATGTGGGGTTCAGTCTCACGATGCTAAGATCATGACCTCAAGACCCAATCAACTGAGCTACCCAAGCACGCCCATGATACCACTTTTGAAAAGTCAAAGACCCTCAATAGTAAGATTAAGAAAACGACTTAATAAAGGAAAATGAGCTCATATGAACAAGTTTAAGCTTATATCTCTAAAATCAGGTAATAAAATGTATCACTCTTAAATTTATGATTATGGGTATGTGGCTTATATGAAACCAGATCCGTGATCTGGATAACAAGTTCAATCCATTACTCAAGGTCTTACTGACTTCTACAATATTTCACTTAATTAAAAAATATACTGAATTCATATATATTACAGAAGAACCTAGAAATTAAGAATTTAGTAACTTTTCGGGGCACCTGGGTGGCTCAGTGGGTTGAGCCTCTGCCTTCAGCTCCGGTCATGATCTCAGGGTCCTGGGATCGAGCCCCGCATCGGGCTCTCTGCTCAGCAGGGAGCCTGCTTCCCCCTACTCCCTCTGTCTGCCTCTCTGCCTACTTGTGATCTCCGTCTGTCAAATAAATAAATAAAATCTTTTAAAAAAAAAGAATTTAGTAACTTTTTAAAAGCTTTCTTTTTTTAAGGTATTATTTATTTATTTGAGAGAGAGTGAGCAAGCGAGCGAGAGAACACGAATGGGGGGAGGGGCAGAGGGAGAAGCAGACTCCTAGATGAGCAGGGAGCCCGATACAGGGTTTGATCCTGGGACTCCAAGTTCATGACTGAGCTGAAGGTGGATGCTTACAGGACTAAGATTTCTTTCTTAAGATCATGTAAAGATAAGTTTCTGAAAACAAGTGAAATATTTAGAAATTTACTGTAATAATGAAATATATAAAAATATCTGCAACAAAAACTGAACAGATGGGGATTACTTGGAAACAATTGGCTTACAGACACTGACCACAAATATATTTATTTTATTTTATTTCAAAGACTTTATTTATTTACTTTAGAGAGAGACAGAGAGACAAAGAGTGAGCAGGGGGAGGGGCAGGGAGAGAGAGACAAGCAGATTCATGCTGAGTGTGGAGCCCAATGCGGGGGTCGATCTCACGACTCTGAGATCATGACCTGAGCCGAAATCAAGAGTTGGATCTTTAACTGACTGAGCCACCCAGTGCCCCTAAATATATTTATTTACTTTACTTTCCATTATGTTTTGAAATAATATCTCTGTTTTGATGCATTTATGAAATACAGAATTCCGAGCACTCTGGTTTTATATTTCCTGATAAAAAGCTAACTTGAGGGTAAATTTTTGGCATGCAAGAGTAAACAAACCCCCATTCAAAGAATGTGGCTCCAGGCCGATTGGTAACTACTTGAGCACATGTCTGAGCCTCTCTGAACCACACACGTCTTTCACTGACTTATAAAACAGGATAATGATCAATGGTGATCATAGGTCTGCAGCATTGCGGGGGCTCCCCGTGCGAGAAAGAATACGTGAGTAAATGAAGCACGTGATCTGTATTTTCACACAAGGGCACTCTTTTTGATCATTCCTCCTTTGCACAGTTGGCTGAGACTCAGGATGGCTCCCTTCCTCAGATGGAGCCATTCTCTTCATCAGGCATCACGTGGCCCATTTATAATCTGTAATCTAGTCTCCCTACATCCCTTTCAATGGGGCATCTCAACTTTGTGCAACAGACCCCTCCTAGGTGAGCTGTGGTGGAGCCCCTCCCTGCTGCCATGCCGTAAACTCCTGGCTTTCTATTTTGTCCCTCAGAAGGCACGTGTCCCCTGTTCGTGCAGCCCCTCGTCCATGGAAGGTACAGGGAATGTGTCCTTCTTTCAGATGGTTGTTGACTCAACCCAGTGCTTCCAACCCAAAGCCCCACGTGACCCACAGCCCCCACCTGACCTGTTTGTTTTTGCCAAGTCTTTGCCTATGATCCTTTCTTAGCTGGAAACTCTGCAACAAAACTCCAGTTGTCAGCAGGGCTGGTTTCTGGTGCGACCCGGCTTCCTGGCTTGTAGACGGCCCCCTTCCTGCTGAGCCCTCACATAGCCTTTCCTCATGTGTGAGTGGAGAGGGTGGGAGGGAAAGAGAGAGAGATCTTCCCTCCTCTTTTTTTTAATCAGGGATGCACCCCATGACCTAATGTAACTTTAATCATCCCCCAAATGCTCTGCCTCCTACTACTATTACCCTGGGGGACAAGGACCTCAACATGTGAGTAGCAGACTCCATTCTGGCTCCCTGCCCTTGGACCCGGAGTTTTAACTGCATCCTTGGACTTCAGAAGTGCTTCTCTTATTGCTTTGTACATTGCTCCCGTGCTGGCTCATTTCAAGGTTTCCAGACCCCAGTCACGGGCCATACTCTCCTCTTCCCTCCACCCAGGAAAGGAGACCACACAGCGGGAGCCTGTGCTTTCCTGGTTCTGACACTGGCTCAGCACAGGCCATGCCAGAGAACTGCTCACACCTGAGGTCCGAGAGCATCCAGGTGTGGTCGTGGCACCTGTGGGGTCCAGAAGTCACCTCCTGCATGCTGGTGTTCTAACACTCTGATCCTCTATCAGCCTCTGAACCTCTATCAGCCTCTGAACTCAGATCTCCTGTCCCTGGTCAGTGGGCTCTGTATTTGTATCTAATATCTTCAGTATTTGGGCCTTCCATTTCCTTGAAAGTAGCTGCCTGGGGTGTCACTAGATCTTCCCCACGTCATGCATCATTCTGCTCCTGCTCGGGCTCAGAAACAAGCCAGGAACCCAGCTCCAGAGGCTGTGAATCCGGCCTCAGGAGGCAGCAGGGGGGCTGGCTGGCCTTTGCCCAAGTGTAGGCACTGGTCAGCTGGAGGACAGCATTTGGGAGGGCTCTGACCCTCATGCCCTGCTGGTACAGGACCCTTTAAATTCGAACAGAGACCCTGTGGGCAAAGACTGCAGCTTCCCGGTCCATCTGGTTTGAACGGATCCCTTCTGTTTTGATCCCCCTGGGCAGATGAAACCTCAGCGGGCCTCGTATCAGGTGCTGGCAGGGCTGGCCTGACCAGAGGGTGAGCAAACCTCCACCCACATGGTCTCGTTTCACAGGAGCTGGAGACACCCGGATGCCTCTCCTCACTCTCCCTTTACCCACATGTCCATTATTGGGATTTTATGTTTTCCAAGTTTGCTCGAAGTTTCTCCCTAAGAGCTCTAGCCCTTAGGTTTGATGATCGGTGAAAACGCACACCCCACTGGTCACTCCTGCAGCACCGGTTTATACCGTTCTGAGGCCTGAGAACCTGTGGGCGTGTCGTTCCCCTTTACATACACATTCTCCCTTTGCACATGGATTTGAGAGAATGACAATAAAATTTGGTAACACGGTGAAATAAATGCATGAGCTGTGTGGACTTTGATGCTAAAGTAAGACAGGCTAACCCAAATGAAGAAGGTTGTTTCCTAAAAAGAGGGTGCCGTTTTAACTTTAATGTTAAGGATCATATACAACGATGAGCAGGATATGAGAATTTAGACTTGTCCACCCTGGGGTGACATTAAGTGTCTCCATTCCAGAGAAGAGGAGGCTGGCTGCCGGAAGCCACCTGTTCGGTATATGACGGGTCTCGTGTTGGATCATGTATGAAGGGCAGGCCCTGGTCAGTCTGGCTCCAAAACTCTCCCAAACATTTTGCCCCTTGCTTTCAAAACATGGTTCTAGAAGCTGAATTTGCCCGCTCTACAGTTTTGACTGAAGCAAGCCCTGGAAGTAGGTGTTTAAAGAGAAGGTGCGGATGGGCTATGTTTGGGAGATATTTCTAGCGCACATTCTTTACAAGAGATGCAGTCTTTCCAACACAGGTAACACTGAGGAATTAACCTTGCTTCATCAAAAGAAACAGCACGGGACTGATGGCGAGTGCAGGTACATTAAATTCCTACCCAAGCACGGTTTATAATGCTGCAACATTACTCACATTTACGCTGTGTCTGACTTTTTTTTTTTTTTCCAAAATGCCTCATTTAAATGCTGACAGATTGGTTGGCATCGTGAATGTCTTTGATATGTAATCATAAAATGGTGCCTTGTGAAAACGTGGTATATAAGACTGCTGTTACTCAGACTAATTTCATGGTAGCATTTGATTGACAATAAGAGCTTGTGCAAAAACCGATATCTGTTGAGAATGGGGGTGTTCTGTGTGGAATGTTGTTATTTAGATGATATTTAAGACCCTTTTCGCTCATTGCACTCTAAAAACCGAGAAAGCAGCCCATGAAAAGGGAGAAACAGCCTGTGTCCTGGCCAGAATCTTCCTTTCAAAGTAGCTTGTGTCGATTTTCTTTTTCTTTGGAGCTCCAAAATAATTTCCATTCTTTTAGCAAAAAATCTACAATGTTGGATTTTGTACATCTGGAAAAAAAAAGGCTATGGATATCTCTCCACTCCCCAAATAGCATGTTTCTTTTGTTTTGATGTTAGAACATGAAATTCAGGGGCTGGCTTGTCACAGGACCCAGTGGTGGGGACGGGGGGCTGGGGGGGTGCTTAGTGCTAGAATTTTTTCATTGCCTTTCATGATTTCTAGGAGCTTGAAATCCTCTAAAGAGGAATTTCTGGGATGAAGACAGGCAAGTGGCAACAATTTTAGCAGAATATTTCCTTTCTTTTAGAAGATTACCACAGAACATTTTGTGTCCTGTGAATTTCTCCAAGCATAGGGGACCCCATTTGACTATGTGTTTGGTGATTCTGTCTGAGCAGGAACCTGTGACCTGGTGCTGATTTGGGTCACCTGTCTGCAGGTGTGGGTAGTTTGCACCAAATTGGTGGGCTCAGAACTCATAGCTGGGGTAAGGGTCCTTCTTGTCACTGTATGTTGGCTTTCTTAGCTGTTTTCTTTTGCTTACCTGAGAGTGATTGTCACTTATTCCAGAGATGTCTACATAATTAACACATTCCAACCCTCTCAAAGACAAGGGATCCCAGTGTTCATTGAAAAGTAACCTAAAGCTTTACTACAAAGCTGTGATCACCAAGCCAGAGTGGTCCTGGCATAAAAACAGACACATAGACCAGTGGAACAGAGTAGAGAGCCCAGAGATGGACCCTCAACTCTATGGTCAAATAATCTTCAACAAAGCAGGAAAAAATATACAGTCTCTTCAATAAATGATGCTGGGAAAATTGGACAGCTACATGTAGAAGAATGAAACCATTCTCTTACACCGTACACAAAGATAAACTCCCAAATGGATAAAAGACCCCAACGTGAGGAAGGAATCCATCAGAATCCTAGAAGAGAACATAGGCAGTAACCTCTTAGACATCAGCCACGGCAACTTCTTTCAAGACATGTCTCTAAAGGCAAAGGAAACAAAAGCTAAAATGAACTTTTGGGACTTTATCAAGATCAAAAGCTTCTGCACAGCAAAGGAAACAGTCAACAAAACAAAGAGGCAACCCATGGAATGGGAGAAGATATTTGCAAATGACAGTACAGATAAAAGGTTGATATCCAGGATCTATAAAGAACTCCTCAAACTCAACACACACAAAACAGGTAATCATGTCAAAAAATGGGCAGAAGACATGAACAGACACTTCTCCAATGAAGACATACAAATGGCTAACAGACACATGAAAAAATGTTCATCATCACTGGCCATAAGGGAGATTCAAATCAAAACCACATTGTGATACCACCTTACACCAGTTAGAATGGCCAAAATCAACAAGACAGTAAACAACAAGTGTTGGAGAGGATGTGGAGAAAGGAGGACCCTCTTACACTGTTGGGAATGCAAGTTGGTGCAGCCACTTTGGAAAACAGTGTGGAGATTCCTTAAGAAATTAAAAATAGAGCTTCCCTATGACCCTGCAATTGCACTGCTGGGTATTTACCCCAAAGATACAGATGTAGTGAAAAGAAGGGCCATATGTACCCCAATGTTTACAGCAGCAGTGGCCACAGTCACCAACCTGTGGAAAGAACCAGGTTGCCCTTCAATGGACAAATGGATAGGCAAGATGTGGTCCATATACACTATGGAGTATTATGCCTCCATTGGAAAGGATGAATACCCAACTTTTGTATCAACATGGACAGGACTGGAAGAGATTATACTGAGTGAAATATGTCAAGCAGAGAGAGTCAATTATCATACGGTTTTGCTTATTTGTGGAGCATAAGAAAGAACACGGGGGACATGGGGAGATGGAGAGGAGAAGGGAGTTGGGGGAAATTGGAGGGGAGATGAACTATGAGAGACCACGGACTCTGAAAAACAATCTGAGGGTTTTGGAGGGGAGGGGGGTGGGAGGTTGGGGGAGCCTTGTGGTGGGTGTTATGGATGGCATGGATTGCATGGAGCACAGGGTGTGGTGCACAAACAATGAATTTTGGAACACTGAAAAGAAATTAAAAAAAAAAAAAAGTAACCTAAAGGGACACCTAGGTGGCTTAATCGTTAAGTGTCTGCCTTCGGCTCAGGTCATGATCCCAGGGTCCTGGGATTAAGACCCACATCATGCTTCCTGATCAGTGGAAGAGAGCCCAGATATGGACTCTCAATTCTATGGTCCCACTTCCTCTGCTTTTATTCCGTCTTGCTGTGTCTCTCTGTCAAAAAAATAAATAAATTCTTAAAAAAATAATAAAATAAAAGTAACCTAAAATAAAACATGTCACATTTAGAGAAAATACAAAAATGGCCCTTGGTAACCAGTGAATTAGTGACTGGGTATGATCCTTATCCAAGAAGCCTCTAAAACTTGTATTCATCACCGTGTGTGTGTGTGTGTGTGTGTGCTGCTTAGTTCGATAATTTTTTCCTTTTCTTCAAATAGTCTAATCATTGCAATCATAGCAGTGAGATGGAATTTCTTTCTTTTTATATCCATTTATGTTATAAAGGAGTCGTGCAAATAATAAGTAGCCCATCTTTGAGATTATTATTTGACAGACAAATAAACACCCCCCCTTTTCCACAAAATATCTGAGGTCGAGGGTGTGGGAAAGGGGACATCCTCTTTCTCTAAGTGACAGTGGTCATCGTGTTGTATCGACCATGAATTGAGTCCCTCTCTGTGCTGGCGTCGCTAGGCGGCAGAGCAAAGGCTCTTGCGTTTCTGGGTAAATGCACGGCCTGTGGCCAACCTCTCCTAGGTCAGGAAACAGAGACTCCACGTTTCACTGGCTTGTCTCGTGGCCAAGGCCAACAACTACAGAGTCTGGGTTTAAAACTGGTTTCTCTGCTTCAAAGCCTGTGCGTGGCATTAATTTTCTCCTTGAGTGTCACTGTGCTGAGGTCACTTTCCTGGGATCCCGAATTGCAGTGACAAGTCAGTGAGTCCACACCTGGCCACGTCACCTCCGAAGGGAGTTGTGTGTGCCTGAGGCATAGACTCTTGGTGCCTCCTTGATTTTAATTTATTGATTAAACAGCAGACTTAATTCAGCAAAGAATGACTTTGATTCTGCTTTAAAATTCCTCCCCATCTCCATTTGAGTTTATTTCTGAGACCGTGTGGATTACAGAATTGCCAGGATGGAGAGGTGCACAAACTGGTGCATGAGATACACCTCCTGCTATTCAAATTACTGCTTCTGTGGCTTTGACAGTTATAAATACTGGTGCCTTTTCTTTGCAATATTCTTCTTTTCTGCAGCAGTTAAAACCAACCTTCCCTGGGCTACAGACGACTCCTGAATTTTATTAGTCTTCTTCAGAACGTGTTAAGGAGACAACAGTAGCCTTTTTTCCCCCTTGTCCAGAGACAGCTATATATAGTACCTAATAAAAGTATATAAAGTATGAGTGAAGCAATTCATGAAAAATCAGCTCTGGAATAGCGTATTTTTTGCCTATATAGGAAAAAGGCATCTTTTGCAAAACTGGCTTGAAAATATTTATTATATGTATCGTTGAGTGAAAAAATGGAAAATACTTAAATGTCAAATATGTGCTAATTCAAAAGAGTATTTTTAGACGTCCCCCCAGCATAGTGAAATGGAAAGAACATGGGTATTTGATTAAAACCTACTGGGCTTCAAATAGAGGCTTTAGGAAAAACTGACATTATAACTCCAGGAAAGTTACACAACTTACACTCAGTTCATTTTATCCAATTGTAAAAGGCGCAGATCATCCCCTATTTCAAAGTGTTTTTTAAACAAACATTAAAGAAAATTATAAATATAAAGTGCTTATGAAAATTCTAGTCAAGATGAGATAGGCAAATTCATATGGAAGGTATCCCCTACCACATGTGAAACAGTTATCAATAAAACATTTTTTTAAATGTCATGAACTTTTTTTTAAAGATTTTATTTTTATTTATTTGAGAGAGAGAGAGTGAGAAAGAGCACGAGAAGGGAAAAGTTCAGAGGGAGAAGCAGACTCCCCATGGAGCTGGGAGTCCGATGCAGGACTCGATCCCAGGACCCTGGGATCATGACCTGAGATGAAGGCAGTCGCTTAACCAACTGAGCCACCCAGGCATCCTCAATAAAACATTTTAATCCACATGCATATGTGTGTGTTATATGCGTATGTATACATACATACAAAAACAAAGTGATACATATCTTCCCGACCAGGAAAGAAGTAGAAACCCACTGATAAGCTTGGTCTGGAGCCCTGAGGGTCTCTCGCCCTGAGTATGGAAATTGGAACCTATCAGTTGTGGATGGGACTCAATTAACATAGGTCTAGGGGTCTCTGAGATGAATTACATGTGCAGTGCCCTCACTGGCTGAACCGCTGGTGAGTGGGTTTTTGCATTTCTAAATCAAGGCTGGAGGTAGGTGGGCTGCTTACTTGGGGTGAAGGGAGAGTGTGAAGAGATACCCTAACTGCAGCCAGGCCAAGCTGCTCCCTCCCAGCTAACTGAATTTCTCACAGAGGGGAGCCCCGCACTGCAACATGAAATTTAAGTCTGCCCTGGGAAGAAAACCACAAGACTTGAGACTTCAGTGGGCAACCTTGAAATGGGAGTGAGGAAGACAGGGGCCTGCTTGAGGTGCCTGTTCAAGCCAATGGTGCACGGAGAGCACTAACGAGAGAAGAAAAATCTATCGGCTGGACAGGAGAATTCACTCTGAAAATAATAAAGCAATCTCAAAACAGCTGTAAAATAGGAATGTCAAAGGTCCTCAAATGACACTGGAGAGACTAGTACCACCAATAAAGAACTGGAGTCATAAAACAAGAACAGGTCACCTGGCAGAGCAATAGAAGATCATGAGATTGGAGTCATGAGCACAATCCCTGCCTTGTAATATTACTCAATATATTACTCCTTCTTGAGGATAACAATATTAGCATCAGATGATTCTCCCCGTCTCTCCCACTTACCCCTAATGAAAAGAGTGAGGAGGGAGAAACAGGATGAATGGTCGATCCTATTATCATTAAAGATACATGTCAGGAGAAGATGTAGAGTAAACTAGCATGAGGAGCTCCCCTTACTGATGCAATGCCCAATGGAACAGCCATGATTTGTAAAAATTATTTTTAAAAGGAGAACTTAAAAGCCATGGGAAATTGTCCTGAGGGTATGAAGCACACAAAGAAACATTTATTTAATAAAATCTCCCAAGCTCCAATGAGAACAGTGAAAGTCTCTGGCATTTGAGCAAAGCTCTACTTCCTACCGCACCTCCCTGCCCCACCGGCTTTAATTTATGCAATAAATGTAATACATCTTTACTAAGGATCTCTTATGTGATAGCCATTAGGTGCAAAAGGGTGAGTGAGATGAGAATCTCAATATGAAAAGTTCAAGAACACTAGGCATAACACGCTACTTTTGCAACAGTTAAAACATACCCCAAGTTTACAGCAGGCTAAGAACAGTCTTAAGATTTTTTTCATATACCCTATTTCCTTTAATCTTTACAGAAATTCTGTGGCCCTTTTTATTTATTTGTTTATTTATTTTAGATTTTATTTATTTAACAGAGAGAGACAGAGTGAGAGAGGGAACATAAGCAGGGGCAGTAGGGGAGGGAGGGGAGAAGAAGGCTTCCCAATGAGCAGGGAGCCCAATGCGGGATTTGATCCCAGGACCCTGGGATCATGACCTGAGCTGACGGTAGAGCTGAAGGCTGAGACACCCAGGCACTCCCCCTTCTTATCTTTGATGACATGAGTGAAAACAGAGATGCAAGGGTCCAGCTGGTAGCTGACAAAAAGCCCTCCCCTGATACATATGTGTGGCATCCCCTGTTGATACTATGGGATCCTGTGGTAGCTTTGGTGTGTGGGGAAGTGGCCATGATTCTCTGGGTTTCAGCTCTTCCTTTTCCCACTTTTATATCTTTAAAAATAAGCTTGTGTTCTGAGATGTCCCTCTCTGTCACTCATACAGCTTCTTTCTTAATGATCTTAACCTTAGGATTATGTGTCTCTTGTTTTACAGGTTATGACTTGGCCATTCCCCTTATTATATTGAAAGATTGTTTTTATTCCTATTAATATCTATAGAAGTCTTGCAAAACTTTAGGGAGATATAAAAAAAAATCCAAAACTATGTTGTCCAAAACACTTAAAAGGATGTTAATTAGGGGCTTATTGGAAACTCACATCATGCCAGGCCTGGAAAACAAACTATATATATATATATATATATATATATATATATATATATATATATAAATATATATAAATTTCCTTCTCTTTAATCTCTTCACATTTTCTGAAAACTATAGTTTAAGTCTGTGGTTGATTCCCTGGTAAGTGCAGTTTTCAAGGCCACTAGAAACAACAGAGAAGCAAAGCTGACATTTTGGATATACCTGCGCATACTCCTATGGTAGCACATAATCAATAACACCCATAGCCCCATGATCCAGGGATTTCAAACATATCTCATGATCTGGCTGAATGGTATCACTAACGACATGATAAAGCACATGCTGGACTTTAAATTTAAATCCACTGGAGAAGACCACCTCCCTAAATTTCCCCCCCCTACACTTTCTGTGGTGATGCTAATGCACAGCTCAACTTGAGAGCCACTGGATAGGGCAAAAATGATTAGTCCTAAGCTCTAGAAAGCCAACATTAGACAAGCTTGCCTTGGTGTGAAGCAGACCCATGCTCCACCCGTCAGTACATCACAGTCGATGCACCAAAATCCTTGGTCATCATATTCTCTACACAAGAGGATCCTCAAGTGTGTCCACAGACCATAGTCCACACGTCCACAGGATACTCGAGGCCAAAATGATTCTCCTGACACCTGTAAGCACCTACTGTCCTTTTTCACTATGTCGTCGATTCGTGGTGCAAACCCACGCACAGGTACTCCATGGGTGTCTTTGCACGAACTGCAGCAAACTGCAATCATGCTTGTATTTTCAAGAGTGATACGCAGCAAAAGAAGTGTTTTATCAAGCATATCCTTGATTCAGAAAGTTACAATAATGAATTCTATTAAATCTTGATGCTGTGGGCTTGTCTTTTTAGTATTTTTTGTGATGAAAAGGAAAGCACGCCTAAAGCACGTTGGTGCATACTGAGTTATGATGGGAGTTTTAAGGGAAACCACCTGGGCAACCGTTGATGCTGCAAGCTAAACCATCTGACTTTTACATGAAATGCAATTTTTGTTTGAGAAAACAATTGACAATAGAAAAAAATGTGAATTGTTCAAGCTGGAGCGTTTGGGAGACATTTTCTGATAAGTGAATAGAGTGAACTTAACATTTCAAGGAAAACAATTTATGGTATTTGTTTCGGGTACGAAAATTTGAGCCCTAAAGTGAAAATTAGGATTTTTAAGTAATGCTCAATTTTGTTTCCCAATAGGTATGGGAAGACTTTCCTCATGAGATTGATGATGCTTATGCTTTTTGATATGAGTCAACACTCTGTATAAGCTGAAATTTTTCAAATAACTAGTGCACGACCCTGCAAACAAGGACATAGATTCAAAGTGCAAGACAGACCAATGGATTTCAATGTGACAAAAGTTTATTGTGGCAAAAACTTTATTGATTTGGTTTCAGAGTCTACATTGGACCTGACCTCTGCGAAACTACCAGTTGTCAAATTTAGGTGTGGTCCTAGAGAAGCATATCCACAATTATCTGAAAAGAGCAGTAAAATACTCCTTCCCTTCTGTATATATGGCATAAGACTGGGTTTCCTTTGTCTTACCACAGGATGCTGAATACATATATAGAAACCCAACAATCTTCTATAAAGCCAGTCATTAATTTTCAAAAACAATGTAAAACAATGCCAGTATTTCCACCATTGTTTTTATATTCAAAAAATATTTCTGTTTAAATATCATTTTTAGTTAATAAATAAGCGTTTCACATGTTATGTAATATGTTTCAATTTGGGACACAACTAATATTGATGTCACTCACATAAACAAAATCTCCTTGGGAGCCCCAAAAGCTTTTTAAGAGTATAAAGTGGCCTTGAGAAGAAAAACCTTGAGGATCATCTTACGAAGCTTTCTGATCTCTCCTTTCTTCCCCCCAAACCCCAACCTTGCACAGAGGGAGCGTGAACCTGTGTGTTTTCTAAGCTAGAGTAAAACTCATTTTGCAGGTAGAGGCAGGCTGGATATTGCTGCACCAGCATGAGCCTTAGACTTCCCAGAGTAGCATTTTTTCAGCAGCCTTAATGACTCATTAGTGATAGGTTGTGAGGGAAACTCTGCCCCAACTCCTGCAATGGGATGGAGGAAGCGAGGAGATACGAAACTGAAATTGAAAGGAGAAGATCACTCTCTAGATATACCGAATTACTAGTTATTTCCAGAATATACAATCCCATTCTTCTGTAATTTGTTCATGCTGTTTGCTCTGCTTAGAATCTTCCCAGCCCACATTTCCACTTGAAGACTTTTCATTTTTCCAGACAAAGTTAATTCATCTCTGGCCACTCTGCTTCCACCCCCCCCTTTATGCTGCTGAACAACTTGTTATTTAATCACTGTGATCCCGGGGTACTGTCCCTGGAATCATGTGTTTAGAGGGTGCAGAGTTCTCAAGCACCAATGCCAATGTGCAAAAAAGATTAACTTTATCTATACCTGGATTTAATTTTATCACAGCAGATGTTTTACCCAATGGTCTAGGGCTTAATAAGCATAAAGTCAAGCAATTTCAATCGATTCACAGTTTTCTTGTTAGTCTAAATTTTTGACTTCTCCTGTATGTCCTCTGATTTGCAGCAAAGCCTTTGGGTCAGGTGTGGTAGGGAGCTGGTGGGGAGGTGATGTGACCCTTAGGGACTTTCATCTGGGTTCTGCTGTAGCACCCAGTCATGCATGCTACGATTTACATAGCAAGAGCAAATTTGGTATAATGTCAGAAATAGAATATGTGAAAGTGGAAAGTCACGTGATATACATGTCTGAAAAGGTGTGTATAAGAGTTGAATTTTAGTGAGCAAGAGAGGAGCTAGCAATTTGGGTGCATAAACTTAAAATTAAAGAAAACGTCCATTTTGAGAGCAGAGCAGTACCATGGAGAGAAACCAAATGTGGTTCGAGGTGTAATGGTTTCAGACCCTGGATCTTAGTAATTGTAACCCTGTAAGTACCCAGTATATGAACTTGCTGCAATCCAGAGAAAATGATTCATTCCATAGCCTCTGGATAATAAAAGGGATAGAATTGACTTTGAAGTGGTGAATCTTGTTATAAATTGAATTCTTCTGATCAAGTGGCTTTTGGTCATTGAGAATTCACTTTGAACGCATCCTCCTGTCGTCCTCATAAAATGCTGGAACCTGGGTGATCGCTGTAACCTCGGGACAAATTGTGTGCAGAATAACATTGCAGATGTCTCCATGTTCTTCATTGTTTCACAATCACAGTTGTACTCGTGGAGACAGACAGCCCATGCCAGGCTCGTCCGTTTTTCCATTCAGCTCTTCAGTCAGCTCAGCTTGGCACGTTGGAAGCCATTAGTTTTCTAGGGGGCCATTGCAGAGCCCCCCTGTTCTGAAGACGCCTCCCTAGCTGACGTTCATTCCCCAGCTGATGTTCACTCAACGTGTTCTGAAGCAAATGTGACAGGAGATACCAGTCAAATGAAAAGACAGAAAAGACTCGACCATTTAGGAAAATCCTTACTGTTAAAAAGGACCCTGAGAATCCCATTTGTTTTTCCATCAGCCCACCAAACCCGACCATACTTGCAAACTTTATGTTTACCCTCCAAATTAGTGTCAACAATAATAAACGCCAAATGTATACAATGGTGTGCTGTGCTTAATCTACACTGGTTTTATCGGTGAGCTTCTGCTATAAAACAAAAACTCAGTGTCTTAAAACCACATTTTGTAATATTATTATTGCTTAAGATTTGGTGGATTGGCTGGAAGGTGGCTGATCTCAGTGGGCAAAGTGGGGTGCCTCTTCTCAGGCGTCTTTAGTCGTCCTCCTCAGACACACAGAATAGCCCAAGTGGGTGCATCTCATGGTGATGGCAGCCACGTGAGAGGGCACAGTGGCATGAGAAGCACACAAGGCTTCTTAGAGTCTCCGCATGGAACCGACATATTGTCGCTGCCCACTCTTTCTCGTCACCAAAGCAAGACACAGGACAGTACCCTAAACCAAGGGGTGGGGAACTATATTCTACTTATAGAGGAGAAACTACAAGTTACACAGCAAAGGACACGGATACAGTAAAGGGTGAGAAATTAAAGTAGTGTCAGTAATGACATCTAGAATATACTTATATGCCCGAATTGTACATGATCATGAGAAAACAACCTCGATAATAAACAGGTCTTCCAACTAAGGATATATGTCCTAACACTTTGGAAAACCATATCTCAACTTATCTCAGAAAGCTACAAAGAAGTTGGCAAGTGTGCTGACACACACAGGATCGAAATCCTCGATACAGATGCAGAGAATTTGGAGGAAAGAGGAATAACAGCAGCAGCAACAACAACAAAAACAAAAAATAAAGCAAAACCAGCAGCAATGATATTGGGACCATTCCCGGGGAAGACCTCATACTTATTTCAGGACATAGCCAGGTCTACAACCAACAGATGAGGGCATCTGCAAGACAGAGCAGCTGGGGAAGGGAACTCACCTTCCAGTGACATTAGCAGTGTCAAAATGGGCCTGGTCTTTCCAGCAGGTGAAGGGGGCATCACACGTGAAAATGAAGAGGTGTGCACGTGTGGAGAGCTCAGGCAGACAGCCTTGGGAGAGTGGGCTATTTATATTTATTGAGTACCTGCAATATGTCAGATGGCTTATATGGAGTACCACAAGCCCCTCCAAAACATTTTGAGGTCAGGATTTTTATCCCATCTTAGAAAGGATGCAGCAGAAGTCTATTGTAATCAAATAACTTAGAACCAGGAACCTGTTAGGCTGTAAAGCAAATATAAATTCATGTAAGATTGATTCCAAAGCTCATGGTTGGATTCCGTGTCAGATCCCTGGATTAGAACAAGAGTGACCATTGCTGTGGTATGAATGTCTGTGTCCCCCTCGAAGTCCTATGTTGAAATCCTACCCCCCCCAATGTGACGGTATTCAGAGGTGGGGCCTTGGGGAGGTTATTAGGTCATAAGAGTGGAACACTGGTGAATGGGATTGTGCTCTTATAAAAGCCACCGCAGAGAACCTCCTGTCTCTTTCACCAGGTGAGGACACAGTGGAAAGTCTAAACCAGCAGGTCTTCACCCAACCACGCTGGCACTCTGATCATGGATTTCTAGCCCCGGAACTATGAGAAATAAATTTCTGTTGTTTCTGAGCCACTGCATCTAGGTATCCTGTTATAGCAGCCTGCATGGACTAAGATGCTATTATAAGGCTTATCATCACCAAAATCTTGGCGTAGAGCAGCAATCAAGTAAAACAGATCTGGAGATCAGGTTACAAACCAGAGATTTAGGGGCGCCTGGGTGGCTCAGTGAGTTAAGCCTCTGCCTTCAGCTCAGGTCATGATCTCAGGGTCCTGGGATCAAGCCCTGCCTGGGGCTCTGCGCAGTGGGGACCCTGCTTCCCCCTCTCTCTGCCTACTTGTGACCTCTCTCTCTCTGTCAAATAAATAAATAAAAATCTTAAGAAAAAAAAGAACCAGAGATTTAGTTTCATCAACATACCCCAGTGCTAAAGTTGATTTGCTACATTCAAGTCTGATCAGGAGATGCTGGGACTGGATACTACGGTACTCGGCTGGAGGTCACCTACCTCTTCCCTTTATGCGCATGTAGAGGGTGGATGGGCATCAGAGCCTAGGGGGATAATGGGTGTAAGGAAGGCCATTCTGCTCTTCTAATGTGGACAGGAGGATGGTGGGGCAAAGGCCTGGGAAGGCTGTTTTCCCAAAAGGCGGTCACAGTGGACTGGAGACAGAAAGTCAGTTGATCTTCAGGACTTATGCTGAATAATTCTCCTCTTTGGCTACTCTCCAAGTGTATGCACCTCTTAGTCCCAGGCCACCTGAAGAAAGAATACGTATCGGGTGTGAGGAAGTAAAAAAAAAAAAACCAAACAAACAAAAAACAAAGCCATTTCCGTCGATCTATGCTTCTTTTCTTTCCTATTAAATCTGGTTCTTGAATTCAAGTTTTGACTTCTTTCCAAGAAGTGTTTCTGTATTGATGGCATGTGGATCACTTCTCTACTGTGAATTCAATTAATATAATTTATTGGACACAAATGGTGACAGGCACTCCAGTAAGTGCTTTAAATTCTTCTAATCCTCAACCCAAGCTTGAAGTAGGTGGTTATATATCAACTCCAGGATGAGGACATCAATACTTGGACATGCTGACCAAAAATCACATAGCTAATTGGTGGCACAGCCGAGATTTCACGGATCTGTCTGATTAGAAATACATGTCCTTTATGTGCTGAGATCTTCCTTTCTCTTTATGGAAAAAGTCAACAGCTCAGAGTTCTATGGATGTTTAAACCTCTCAAAACCATTATGATCATCACAATGGGATTTATGACACTCTCTTTTTTCTATGGAAAATGTTGTATCCGCGAGAGAAGGTTTTGTGTTCTCTACCTCCAACTCTCTCATCCTTATAAAGATGTCAGCCATTAATGTCTTTTATTAAATTAGCAATAATTACTCACCAAATCATCACCTAGGGGTTTTCACATAGGATCGGTTTGTAAAGATGTTCAAGAATCCTCTACTGCTATAAAAAATAAGCCCCCAAAACAAAACTGTTTGTGTAATATGGGTATGGATATGGAATTAGAAGGAGAATTATATTTAGTGCAAATCACACAAATGACATTGACCTAACTTTCTGAAAACCACCCCTAAGTATTCGAAATAGTAGTGCAAACAGAAAACCAATAAATCTGCTCACTGTTCTTCATGTTGCTGACTGAAAGATCCAGAAATGGGTCATTAATTCTGTTATAAAGTGTTATTTTGCTTTTAAGAGAAAGAGTAATGAGCAAAGATTAAGAACCTTGAATCCCGAGTGCTGGATATGCCATTAACTTGTGTAGAATTTTGGAATGTAATTTTCTCATTCTACAGTTTCCTAATCTATAAATACAGAACAGACTACATGGTTTCCAAGGTCTTTTCAGTCTGAAATTTACATAAATGGAAGTTTTATAACTCTACATATACCTACTGTGTTTTTATAGTCAAAATTATTTCCAACCACTGAATTGTTAACTTCCTTTTATTTGAAATAATATCATAAAGAAAAACATAGCTCAAATAAGATGAAACCCATTATCACAATAATATGGTGGTTCCAAGAAAACAGATGTTTCATTTTGAAAATCTAAGAGGTGGAACTTTTAGATTCTTCTGGTTAGCATTTTATTTGCAAATACAGATGATTTTACCAAGTACCTGCATGGGAAATTGTGGTTGACTCCCTTAGGGAGGGCATATGCATACTCTGTGAGTGAAAACAAGAGGAAGGATGGTTATTTGGAGAGCAAAGGAAGTGGACTAGAGCCACGACTATTCATCCTTCCAAGTCTACTTTTAAGTGCCATGTTGGAATAGGACAATGTCAGGTAATAGAATAGAGTGCTGAGTCCCCAGCATCATGAGCTGTCATTTCTTTTTTTGTCTGAACCTTCCTAGGGGAGGGAGAAGTGCTCTGTATATCATGGCTTACTTGTTTATTTTCCTTAATTTTATATTCAGGTGAATACAATCCCTGCAGATGAATCTTCTATTTCTAATTTCATATGTATTTTATTATAGCTGTTGAATTTATTAAATACAGGCAGCATCTAGTAAAATAATAATTAACATTTTTCCCCATTTAGTCTGTAAGTGCTATGAATTGTACCAATAGGTTTATGTTATATAAAAGCCTTCCTGTATTCTTGGGATGAATCTGCTGAAATTTTGTTGTATTATGTCTTAAACAAATTACTGCTGGATTTTGTTAACTGATAGTTTATTATGGATTTGTATATCTGGTTCATAATTGAAATAGACATAGATTTTTTTTTCATTGTGTCCATGGTTTTGGATTCAAGTTTATCTAATTTTTACTCTTTTACTATTTTCTTCAACTTTTTCTATAAAACAGGTATTAAATTTTGGTTCCAGGTTTGGTATCAATCTCTTACAAGTCTGGGACTTTTAAGAAGTAGATATATTTCTTAACCATTTCTATTTCTTTAATACTTTTTTATTTAAGTGTCTGATTTCCTGTTGCACTGATTTTCAATGATACTAAAGTAAAATTTATGTAAATAAGATATCCATTTCAGTATAAAATATGACGATCTTTAATTTTTAAAAGTAAGCTCTATGCCTAACATGGGGCTTGATCTCATAACCCCAAGATCGAGGGTCTCATGTTCTACTGACTGAGTCAGCCAGGAGCTTCTCAATTTGATGATCTTTGATAAAATATATGCTCATGTAAACACCACCACAAACAACATAGAGACAATTGTATTGTTTTTCCCACCCTTTACCCTGGGGAAACACTAATCTACTTTCTGTCTATTGACTTACATCTTTAATTTTTCTCAACAGTTTTCTGTAGTTCTAAAGCTTACATATTCAACAACAACACCCCTAATGTTTCATGTTTTCAAAGCCATTGTAAATGTATTTCTAAGTTATATTTTCCAACTCTTAACTACCTAGTAGCTTACACCCTGTAACCTTATTAAAACCACTTATTTGTTTTAGTAGGTTTTTGGATATATTCTTTAGGGATTTCTTTTTTTTTTATTCACAATCATGTCTTTTGTTGAAATATTGGAAAATATACTTTTACCTTCTATTTTTTTTTATTATACTGTGTTTTCTACACCTTCCAGTACTGTGTTGAATAAACATAGTAAGAACAGGCATCCTTGCCCTGTTGCTGATTTTGGGGAGAAAGTGTTCAGTCTTCCAACATTAAGTATGTTCTTAGTTATAAATTCTTCATTTTTGCCTTTTCTCAATTTGGGGATTTTTTCTTCTATCCCTTGTACCTTGAGAGATCTATATAAAGGAATATTGGTGTTTGCTAAACACTTTTTTGACATGTATGGTTATAGCTATTTTTTCCTTCTCCATTCTGCTAAGATTGTGTATTACATTGAATAATTGATTGAATCTTGCATTACAGAGACAAACTCTACTAGGTCATGGCATATTATTGATTTTTTAATTGCTGGATATATATTAGATTTTTTAGCTGTAGCTATTAGTTAGGGTAATCTATTTTTCATTTAAAAAAGTCTGAAAGACACAGTAGCTTTAAGAATTAATGAGCTTACTTTTCTCTCACATAGTAGTTAAGTGAATATTTTCAGCTGGCAGACATGGCTGGGTTTCATTTTGTTATGTTCCCAGGAGTCCTTCAAGACTCACATATGTTCCAGGCCTTCTGGCATCCACTGCAGGAGTGCTATCACGGCATGCCCACATCTGGGGTGTCCCATTACCCAGGAGCCCCACACCTGGGCTGTGACCTGTTGAAAAAAGGTGAATGTGAAGGACATACAGTAGACTCATCTGCAATGTCAAGCCCTAAGTGTCACAGTGGTATATTCCATATCTGGCTCATATCATACCCTACAGAGGAGACAGGAACATGAGATCTATAGCATGATCACAGGAGGGCAGGGAAAGTGAATTTTGATGGGCAAGTGGGTACCTGAAAGGCTGTTCTTTGCTCCTGTTTTCTAATTTTATCGTCCTATGCCCCAGAACATTGCCTGTGTGATACTGGCTTTTGAGTTTATAAAGGCTCTGGTGGTTTGAAATTTGAAATTTCATCATTTAGATAATTTTACCTCTCCTTACTCTTTGTCTTTTAAAAATTTTTGTTTATTTAAATTCCATTAATTAACATATAGTGTTAATGTCAGAGGCAGAGTCCAGTGATGCATCATATAACACCCAGCGCTCATTCCATCAAGCGCCCTCCTTATTGCCCGTCCCCCAGTTACCCCATCCCCCCACCCCATCCCCTCCAGCAACCGTGTTTGTTCCCTAGGGTTAGGAGTCTCGTATGATTTTTCTCCCTCTCTAATTACATATCGTTTTATTTTCCCCTCCCTTCCTCTATGTTTCTTAAATTCCACCTATGAGTGAAATCATATGATCATTGTCTTTCTCTGATTCACTTATTTTGTTTAGTATAATATATATTTGTCTTTTTTATTAATTTGTGAGAAGTGTATATTAAATTTTTCAAATAAAATATGGATGTATTTATTTCTTTATGAATTTCTGTTGCCACTTTATAGAGTTTAAGTCTGTATTGTTAAAGGCATATAAGTTCTTAATAGGTATACCTTTTTTTTTTAACCCATATATAATACCTCTATTTGTTACTGGTTTATTTTCTGTTTTGCTGAAAGAGAAGGATTAAAAAGATCCAGAGCCTCACAGCACAATTCCTAAAAGCTCTAAGCTTTAACTGAAAATCACATGTTGTACCACCTACTTGAAAGATCTCAAACAAAAGAAAATCAAAAGATGGGGGAAAAGAGGGAAAGGATGTCAGGATTATCTGACAACGATTTCAAGGCAGCCACTGATTGTTAAAATACTTAAATGGCCAATTACAAATATGCTGGAAACAACAACAGCACCAAACTGAAAACAAACAGAAGCTTAGTCAGAAACAGAAAGTCTCAGCAGGGGAAAAAAAATATGAAGATATAAAGAACGGAACAGAAATTTGGAATATTTTCAGCTTTCAGTAGAGTGACTGAAGCATTTTTAAATCAAACTCTAATTTTGTAATATGGATCCTGAGAAAATGTAAAAGACTTTCTAATAGTTTAAGAGTACCAATCCCTCTTCTTTAATTTGCAAAAGTTTTCCCCTCTCGTGATGCATTTAAGTGCCTGTTAAAGCAGCTGCAGAGTCTGGTTTTGGAAAGGTGGATCATCAGCACAGACTGCCAGTGTTCCAGTCTCTAAAATTAACGTCTGCAAGACTTGCTGAAGAGAGGCTCTTCCTGGAGCACTAGCACAGCCACCTCAAGAACTCAGTGACAAGAACTGGGGATAGACCGGGAGACAGTTTAAATTCACTCTTGCTCTCCCTGCATTGCACGGGGAGGTGAACTGCTGTCCTTCGGCCACGGAGAAGACAAATTAGCAGCAATAGCTCAGGATGGCATTCCACCTCCTCCTTCCTTTCTCCCTCCCGTCCTTCCTCCCCACCTCCTTTCTCTAATTTTTTTCTTCTTTTTTTTTCCCCTTTCTTTCTAGCATTATCTCTGGGTTGAAATTTAAACCTTATTAACTCATTCAGAATTTGCTTTTCAACTTCAATCAGTGTGAGTAGACGGAATTCTGCAACCCTTCCCCAAATTGCAAACCACTTCTCTCAAGTAATCTCTTGCATGCCTGATGAAAAGCTTTGCTATTTTCCTAGTTTTCTGACCTGTGTCAGCTATCACTGCCCAAATACTGCATTGTCTTCTCCTCCAGAATTCCTCGCCCTGAATGAATTGCCTGTTGACCCAATAATGTCTTTCTGTGGCTGAGGAATCAGATAGTTCATCTTCTGTCCATTGATATTTAATCAAAACTACCATAATTCTTGCTTCCAGTATTCAAATGACAATTTATTGACAGCTTGATCTATTTCTGGCCACATTCATTCTAGGCTCTGGAACCACGAAGGTGAGCAAGATAGACGTGAGCTCTGTTCCAGGTGACCTACAGCACTGTTGGGAAGCCCACAAGAGGCAGTTCAAGTGCACGATATGAGGATTCTGAGGAAACTTGCTTGAAGGGAGAAGGAAGAGAAAAGTGAGGTTTTGCACCTACTCTGACTTCTTGGCATTTTATATTCTTTTCTTTCCCCTGTTCATCCCCAAACCGTGTCTTCTGCCTCATCTTTCCTTCATACCCTTCTTTCCCACTTCCGACACCAGGTGAATTTTTTTACACTCAGAATGTAGAACTGGAAGGACCCATATAAATCAATGAGCCAGATTTCCTCATTGCAGACCACGAGAGGGACCAGGAGGACAGGGAGACTTTCTGCACTGAAGTGCCACTAAGCAGGGCGGGCAGACAGCCTCCTGCTTCCCCCCAGCCTTCCTGCCCTGCTGTGGCTCACCGCTGTGGTATGACCCCGCACGCCTGTTTGCTTGACATTTATCATTCCTGCCCCTTGAAGGTGGTTTTCCATTACGTGCCTATCTTTCAGTTGTACCAGAAACTTCCTGAGCCCAGGGAGACCCTTTTTGCTCTTTCCCAGGATGTGCCAATCAACAGAAGAGTGCCTCCCTCCCGTGTGGGGCTTCTCAGGCTTCCAAGGAGATGGAGGTTTGCTGGCAGGCTTAATACTTTGGACTGGGTTAGGTTGTTTACCTTTGAGAGTTTCCTCACCTGTGACTCAGCATAAGAGAGTAAAAGAGCATATTTTAATTAAAAAAATGTTAATAAGATGATGTACAGAAAATCACAGTTTCGTTATGGAAGTGATCATGCATTGGCAGGGTCCCACAACTGTCCTTCAGCCACTCCCGCAGCTCACACCACTTCTTTGAAAACATGGCCTCCAGGTTCCTGGGTCACCTTGTGATTAAAACCTGACTTTCTTCTGTCCAGTTCTCCGGGTGGCAATTCATGATGGTTTCCGGACCATGTGCACTGCATGTTCTCGAACTTTCCTTAATTCCCAGACTTTATTCTGTTTCATCTGTGTCCACTTCCCAGACCAAACTGTACGCAATTCAAAGTCAGAGGTGTCAGTTAACTTTCTCAGTATTACTGTGTCTCCCTAACATTTTCCCCACAGTAAGTGATAAATAAATTCTTCCATAGTAAGGACGTGTCCTTCACTGTGTTGGTCATGCATGAAACATCTACTGAACACCAACGCTGGCCCACTTTTTGTACGATTGCTTGACGCTGGATTCTTAATGTAAAAGAATCCTGAAGAACTGTTTTTAATAAACCGATGGTAGAATGAGTAATCGAGCCAAATCATGTAGGTTTGACTTAGTAGTTAATTATCAAGCTTGGTTCTTGGTCTGAGAGGCAGCAGCGGCTCAGGTGTCTGAGAACATCTGCCTTTGACTACCTCCACCCGGCAGAGCTGCCGATGACCGGAGATCGGAGGACGCATGGCTCGAGTCTCTGGAATGAGACACACAACGCTCATTAAAGAAGGACTCCCACAGCTAGTTCAAGCCACCACAAAGACCAGGGAGAAAGTGAGTGACCGCACATGCAGTGGCCAGAGCAGAGAGCTCCACTCTCTGTACGAGTCCATTCAGAACTTTTTATGAACATTAAATTGGTCTCCCTCCAAAAATACCAAAGCCTCCAGGCCTGAGAGAAAAGTTACAAATCACCAAAACAAAGCAGGGAAGTAGAGGAAAAAGAGAAAGAACCCTTCTTTCAGTTTCTTAAAACACCTTCTTGTATTTCATCTCCGTGGCCTGTTTCTGTTTTGAGTTCATTCTTGGTGATGGACCCACCAGCTATTGGTCTTATAGGTCGTGCTAAGGCCCTGTGTCAGCCTTTGCAGTTTGGGCCCAGACATCAGCATGATTTACGTAGGGAATTAGTCTGGCAAGCATACCATCAACTTAGACTGGAGAATACATATGAAGGGGGGCGGGCTCATCAAAAGCAAATCGCTTCTAACTGCCTAAAGAAGTCTGTTCAGAAAAGACTTTTTTGTACATCTGTACAGATTTCTTTTCTCTGTTTATCTTACTTCCATTTTTTGTTACATGACTTTCTCACAGCTTTTTATGATGGACATATGTGTATATTTAAAATGTGCTAACACATACTTAAACACCCCAATGTGTTACATTGTGATATGCATTCAGAGCTTCATTAAAATAGCGGCAACAAAAGGCTAACTACTAAAAAAGTCCAAATTCAGAATTAGCTAGGTCCCGTGGAGTGAGAGTTCTCTTCTGGCAGTAAGTGGGGAATATGCCAGGGAACTATTCATGCTTTCAGGATCTTCTCCCGGCAGCTGAGTGTGCCTTCCCTGTGTGCGCGGGTCTGCAGGTGCTGAACGTGAAGGGCGCCTCTCCAGGCACACAACTGACAATAGTGCCCATCATGATGCTTTGTCTCGGGAAGGCTTTCTGAATTAGGCCCGGGTCACGTTCTCCCCTTTGTGTGTGCATTATGGGCTCCCTCAGAAAGCGGTGATGGACACGTTGTCAGGATGACCTTGGCCTCCTTTTGTCTTTGAATCCTTGTCATTCAGCTAAGACTTCATTCCAGTTGCTGAGATGAGGTCTAAGCAGCATCAGGGGAGAAAATGGCAAGCCTGAGAGGAAGACCCTTTGTCTACTTTTGTTAGAACGAGGCAGGAAGGAATAACCCTCCTCATTGCGGAGTGCGATGATCACGGTGACTTACACCCCAGTCTTGTTATGAAGGATAACTGAGAAAGGATTGTAAATTCAATGAGAAATGTTTATTAATTAAAGGATAACAAATGTTGCTTAGAAACTGGCAATTTTTTCTTGGTTGGCAGGACAATGGGGTCATTTTTCTCTTCTTCTCTTGGTTTTGCAAGATTCATTGCCAGCGAGGGATATGTGACTCTTCCTTTTGTCAATTTATTTTTCTAGCCCCATGAAATGCGGCTCTCAATGGCAGGGGCCAAAGACACAGTCGAACTTATCATGTATGAAAGGAGGCCGTCCGATGCCAAGGACAGGCATGCAGAGCTCCATGGAGACCTGGAGGCCGCCAGAGGGTAGAGGACCTGCCTCCATGATGCCTGGGGATGGCGCCCATGGCAGGAAGCCATCTGCCCAGAGTGGCTCCCAGGCAAAGTACCAGCCTTCTTGTATTTGGGGGCTGGGAAATGGGAGGTCACAACATGTAGGATTCCACTGTAATGGAGTAGAGCTGGCCTCACAGTCAGACACTAAGGTGCTGGTATTATGGCTGGGACTGACGCAGTCTGAGAATTTCATTTACAGAGAAAACACAGACCTTGCGGACACCTGGGATGTGGAGAGTACTTCCCAGCCAGGACCCAGGCTCCCCAGGGAGCAGGAGTCAATGTCCAGCATGGGATATTTTAGGGGAGAGGCCCAGCCATCTAAAGTATTTCTGGGGTCTACCCCTTTGCTCTCTTCACTGTTATCTTTCCTGTCTTGTTGGTCTCCCATCTCCCTGCCTGAACCGCTCCCGACCAGTTCCTCTCTGGGGGGCCTCCGAGGAGCTGGGCACTGTGCTAGCTCCTGTGCATGCCCCAATCAGTGTTGCAGGGTGGTCGCTCTTGCTCATGTCAAGTGCTTGCTTTCTCCATGTCACTCTGTTCTACTGTTTCTACTTCTCTGATTCTTCTCATTTCTCCTAAGCCTGATCATTTGTTTTTTTTTTCCCCCTTGGCTCCTGACCACTGACTCTCAGTTTCCTAAAAGTGGCCCTCACTTTCTCTTCATGCGTGTTTGATGCAGAAATGGGGGATTTCAGCCTCCAGGGGCTCACCCAGAAGAACCCAGCGATCAGAGACCGGAATGGAAGGAGGCACAGCCAGTTCGTCAGTGCCTGAGCCTGGGGGCAGTTTACCCCCAAGAATACCTACCCCCTTAATTTTCCAAGGAAGTCCTTTTGGGTCCCAGACCATTTCTGCCTGGTTCCTTCATAGAACTGTCTCTGAGTTTTCAGGGACCAGGCTTTGCATTTTTCAGCCTAGTTTTCTGAAAATCGTAACAATTTTCATGGATCTGAATATCAGTATGAAACCCAGAAAGTCTAGCAGATACGGTTTCCCAGGAGGAGAGATATGATTCATTTGAAGCAGGATGGAGGGGGTGGGAAGGTGGGGTGGGCTGAAGCAATTATGGAAAGAAAAAAAATGCATCATAACTATGAAATAAAATGACTTTTTTTTTAAATCACTCCTTGAAAAGGCAGCCAGACACAATGGAGCCGGCACAGGCTGAAGTACTGCACCCGTGTCCAGATGGGGCACACGGGACCCCTCCACGCCCCAACTCACTATGCTCATCCCCTTCACCTTAAGTTCGGGTACTAATACACACCCTGTGATACCGTGATGTGAAGTCATGTGGGTAATGCGCCTGCTCGGGAAGGTCCCACTTGCCCGTGCTTGGGAAGGGTGCAAGCTTTTCTTCCTCCTTCTCATTCTTATTAGATTACATTTTTTCAGAATGTTTGTATGTGGATAATCTTTGTTTTGTTCATGGTCTCCTTTGTTTATTTGAACTGAACTTTGTGTTTGAACTTTTTTTTTTTTTTTGGCCAGTCCTTCCTCTCCCAAACAAACACATCATTAAGGAAAAAATGCTCAGTGGTTTTAGTGTGATCATTAATAAAAACAAAATATTCACATGGGGATTAAGAGGAATTAACATGGGTGTATGCGGATCCACACTTGATTACCAATTATGCTTCCATGCCAGAGATAAAGAGGATCTGGGGAAATCCCTCCTCTCCCTTGGAAAGTTTATTAAAATGATAAATGAGGTTTTGGTGGCAGTTAAGCAACTATAAAGTATTCTCTTGTGGCCCAAACTCCACCCCCGCTCGTTATGGGCATTCTGAAGAGGAGGAGAGCTGGTGGGAGCACCAGCATGGCGGGGCTGGGTAGTCAAGGTTACCAGGACTCTGGGATTCCTGGACACAAAATATGACTACCACTGAATATATCATAAATATTCGTCATTCAGAAACCACCCTCTGCATGGATCATTTTCTTGGGATTCATCTCAAGAGAAATAGTCAATATATTAATTTTCCTAATGGAACTCAGCACTGACAAGGAATAATGAGGAGGTTTCATTATGGCCTCATTTTCCATCTGTCCCAGCCACCATGGACTATATTCATGTTGTATTCATAGGTTCAGTTAAAACTGGGAAACAATGCTTCTTTCTGGACTGTCTGTCATCCTCCCAAATGGCAGGAAGACTTTGTTCAGAATTCAGTACCATAAACACGATCTCAAGGTACATGTATGCATTTTGGAAAATTCCTGGGTTCCCCAGTATTGGGGGTCTGTATACATATAAAACATATATATACATATATATGTTTTTATGTATATATATATGTAGAAAGATGATGCCATGGTCATTTTTCTATATTTTACTAACATACTGCCAGTGTTGGCTATCTAGTCACTTTATAGGTCTTTATAGGTAGTGGCATGGGAATGCTTCGGTACCCTTACTCTCATGCTTCCAACCCCCTTGAGGAGAGTTAAGAATTTGTGTGTGCCTTTGTTGAGACTTTTTATCATTAAACAGCATCTCCAAGCACATTTTACAATCTAATGGAAAATAAAATAAAATGTACCTCCCAGATAATTTTAATTATGATTTAATTAGCTATCATTTAATTAATAATACAAATGATTGAAACAAGGCATGGTATGTGAAAAGCTAGCACGGTGTCTGGTGTGGCGTAGCTGATGGAGGCTTATATTTTACTCACACGATTATAACCGTAGGGACTGGCTTACTTTCTGGTTCACACGGCCAAGCCAGAGTAGCTATGGAGGGTGTATGTGGATGTCGCAAATGAGGGGGCGTTTTTACCCATTGCTCTAAGCAGCTGGAGATCCTGCTGGTGGCTCCCTGGACTTAGAAAATGTGGTATTGTTTCCAGCGTTCACAATCACACCCAAATCCACTTCTTATCAGCAGACCACAAGGTAGATTAAAATGGTGATGTCATTATATGCATCATTTCTCCTGCTTGAAACCTCCTACACCCACCCCCACTCCTAAATCCCTGGTGTACCTCCTGATCACATCTGGGAATCAACTCCCTGTACTCTAAATTTGTTTAAATGTTCATGCGTGTGTGTCTGCCTGCCTGTGTATATGTGTGGGTATATGCACATGTGTGTGGCTTTTAAAGTGTACTTATCCTAAGATTACCTACACAACCTCCCGTGATGGATAGCAGTCCCTTAAAACGGTGCTATCTAAAGACTTCACTGGTCAGTAGAAAGCCACAATCTGGGGGAAAAACAAAAATTTTTCAGACAAAAAGAAAAAGCAAACCTGGGTTTGGGTTGGTACAGTCTTTTTGGGAAAGCCATGAGCCTTCTAAACCAGGGTTCCTATTCCAACTCCGTCTGTGAAAATAAGCTATTATGTGTTATCTTTTTGAGGCTGAATTTTTCCATATATAATAATGTAATAATACATATCTTGCTGGGTGATTGCAAAGATTATATAAGATAATGCATATAAAGCACTTGGCAACTGGCAGACACATGAAAAGTAGCTGTGATTATTTCACTTACTGAGGCATGGGGGTAGGAATCCATTCTTGTCAAAATGTACTCTGTACCTGGCATGGACAGGGTAGCTCTTGCAATTGTCATTGGGGTCTCATTTTACAACTGAGAAACCTGCATTCCAGACAGGGTAAGAAATGCACCTAAAGCCATTCCATGCTGCAGCGTGTCTAAGACATGGTGTGAACCTGGGTCTGGACCCACCGCCAACTCTCTGCCAGGGAAATTCTCTGGGAAGTTTTGTCAAGGGGCAGAAGATGTGAAGGGTCTTGGAAACACACACACACACAAAACAAAAAACCACAAAAAACAAAACAAACAAACAAAACAGATATCTTAAATCAAGTACACAATCAGAATTTTGAACTGTGATAAAGTAGCATTCTTTAGGCCCAAACAGAGATATCAAATTATGATCATTTTCATTGCTTGCATTTCATAAATGGATCCTTTAATCCACTCAGAATGTCTGTCTTGTATAACAATAAGAATGTCTGTTTGTATAACAAAGAATTTAAGAAACAGTTAATCGTTATAGTTTGAATTGTGTGCCCCCTGCCAAGGTCATAGGTTGGAATCCCAATCCCTGGTACCTCAGAGTGTGATCGTATTTGGAGACAGGGTCTTTACAGAGGGAATCAAGTTCAAATAAGTGTATCTTACCGGTGTTCTTATGAAAAAGAGAAATTTGGACACAGAGATGCAAAGAGGGAGGCTGACATGAAGACACTGGGAGAGGACAGCCATCTGCAAGCCAAGGAGAGAGACACTGGCCTCCAGAACTGTGAGACCATGCTTTTTTCCTGTTGTTTAAACCTCTTCCTCTGTGTTTCTTTGTTACTGAAACCCAAAGAAGTGTGCACCAGAGGGAATGCAACATCATTTAAAATTGCAGGAGTGATTTCCCCTTTGAATTGTGCCGCTCATCTTTGTTGACTCTATTTGTAAATGAAATTAACCTCAGAAGTCTAGATGTGAGGCCACTGAGAACGTGACGCCTGTTGTCTGGGCATCTGACATAATCCAAACCTTGAGTGCGGAGAGCAGGTGCATTGACTTCCTGCGGAAGATAGTCCAAAGGCACTGGGGTCACTGTCTGCATGTATGTTCTGCTCTAAGGGATTGCAGCATGCAGTTTGGCCTCTAGAAGGTTGTTCGTTCTTACCTAAACCAAAGTCTTCGATAGATCAGATCACTTTGTAAGCAGAGTCATGAAATCTAAGTTTTTAGTTCAGATCAGCTACATTGCCTTGAGTGATGCTGTGGCCTAAAACGTTTGCTTTTCCCCTCAAAATTCATGTGTTGAAATGGTAATCCTCAAGGTCAGAGTGTTAGGAGGTAGGGCCTTTGGAGGCAATCAGGTCCTGAAGGCAGAGCCCATGATGGGGTTAGTGCTCTTGCCAAGGGCACTCGACACTCACCCCTCCCGCCACGTGAGTTATAGTGAGAAAGTGGCTTCAGAGCACGGTTTCCTGGTGTCATGTGCTTAGATTTCCAGCCTCCAGAACATGGAGAAATAAATGTCTGCTGTTTATTAGCCACCCAGTCTGTGGTATTTTGTGATAGCAGCCAGAAGGGACCAAGACAGCGGAGTTGAACGCCACCCTTAGCTCCTGTATCCCTGGCAGGGCCCAGCATTTCCTGCCCCCATGCTCATCCCTGGAGGGTATGAGATGAAATCGGCCTGCCGTGGGAATACACTGCACTCTCTAGAACATTTTGAGTTCATTCATGGACTTCAGACTTCTGGAACTTTGTGAAGCAAGTGTTTTATGTTTCTGGATCTCTACTGTGGAAACTCTTTACAAAAGAAGCAAAGTCAGTGGAAACCCAAAATGTACAAGTTCTAACCTGAGCAGAAGGCTTGGCAAGCAATGTCCTGTAAGAACGAAGCAGCCAGCATCCTCCCTCTAGAGACAAAACACATTATTTCTATGACATGCTTAGTCTCCATCTGCTCAGAGAAAAGGAGTGAATCTCCCATATGCCTTACCATTGGACTGAGCCTGCCTAGGAGCATGGCTCTCCCCACAATGCAGAATCAAATGCGAAGTAACTTTAGGCTGCTCTAATGGAAATAGCATATGGGAACTCAATGAGTGAAAACAACGAACACCTTGATTATTTTGCCCTATTTCTGTGTTAATAAAAGCAACTGCCACCAATCCGTGATCAGTTTCTAACAATTTTGGTAAATCTTTTATTCATTTTTTTCTGAAGAATTTTCAAGCAACACCCATTGTACTCATTATTGAGATTATATATTCATGAAAAAAAATTAAATACCCCCATTAGGTTATATGGTCATATTTTCCACATAAACATAGGCATTTGTTTCCTCTAGAAGTACCCAGAGCCAGGGCAATATGTAATTTGTTAGGCTATTTGGCAACTAAGAATGATTAAGACCCTGCTGTTTGCAGTTAATATGGTGTATGACTTGAATTTGAGGCCAGAAAAAGAAAAAGGGCTGGTACTGAACTGTTGCTTTGTTTGTGACAGTGAAAGTTCTGTAGCACATTGGGCCTCATTGGATAGGATATTGCTGCAGAAAGGACAAAAGGAAAAAGAAGGAAATAATTATTGCATGTAATGTTTGAGTACTCTATTCTTAACTTTTAATAGTTGACTCTAGTTACCAATAGAAGGGAAAACATTAGACTCATGGCCTTGGGGTACCTACCTGGGCCACAGGAGACACAGCATGTTATGACCACAGACAATATCCCTCATTCTATAGAGTGATGTTGCCAATGCTTGTTCATCAGTGCAAAGAAGGTGAGGTGAACTAGTGTCAGGATTGGGACAAACTTACTGAAGAAGATGAACTAGAAGAAAGTGGAAAATTACAGACAAAAATCAGAGAGTTTAGGAAGCATTTAAAAAAATCTTTGAAAAAACATAAACGTTTGTAGAGTGAATGAATGAGTGACACCATTATTATTTTCTTCTGGAAGAGGAGTTATAGAACACTTCAGATGGAATTATTAGGGAAGGGAAAGTCTCATGGGGAACAGGACAAGACAACAGAGAAAGGCTGCCTCCCAAGGGTTAGGCTTCGTCTAGGAAGCTTAGCTCACCGTCCCTCCCAGTGTGAGGAGAGGTCATTCAGGCTCAGTCCTCCAAACTGAATAGAGAGAAGGGAATGGGTCCTATGCAGCTCTGAGGACAGGATGCTGAGCAACACTGTGTGACCGGTGAGGTCACACCCTTGTGCTTGAGTATGGTCCCTTAGGAGGTCAGGATGACCAACCAGACCATAGACAATAGTGACCAACACAGGGAAAAGGTGATTGGAAAAGCTCAGGGGAACCTACAGATTGTGCATTCACATATCATACTCCAAATTCAAAGTAGGATATATTCAGAATAATTACATGATTTTCCTTATATGTTGGACATTTGTCTCCAATCCTGCAGGATAATGCATTAAAAATAACTGTGCAGCAGGAAAGAGAGAGAGGGAGGG
>PISX010017723.1:0-42583 GCA_004024625.1 Mellivora capensis | reverse complement strand
GTGGAGGGCACGCATTGCATGGAGCACTGGGTGTGGTGTAAAACTATGAACTCTGTTACACTGAAAAGAAATAAAAAAAAAAAAAAGAATACTATGCAGCCATCAAAGGGATGAAATCTTGCCACTTGCAACAATGTGGATGGAACTAGAAGCTATTAATGCTAAGTGAAATAAGTCAAAGAAAGACACATATACAGTTTCACTCATATGTGTAATTAAAGGAAGAAAACAGAAGATTACAGGGGAAGGGAGGCGAAAATAACATAAGATAAAAGCAGAGAGGGAAAAAAACCTGCGACTCTTAACTATAGGAGACAGACTGACGGTTGCTGGAGGGGAGGTGGGTGGGAGGATGGGGTGACTGGGTGATGGGCATTAAGGAGGACACTTGATGTAATGAGCACCAGGTTTTATATGCAAATGATGAGTCACTAAATTCTACCCCTGAAACTAATAATACATTGTACATTAATTACATTGAATTTAAATTTAAAAATTAAAAAGAAATACATGCAACCTAACAAAACACAAGAATAACCTTGGTTAAGTCAGCTCAATTTTTTAGCCAAAATGTACACGTAAAGTGACTATAATTTATCCTTGTCTTATTTTTTGAGAACTTCTTTGTAAATCCCTGGACTTTGCAAGCTACCCAGGAATACATAGATACCTTAATCAATTTCCCTTTATCTGGAAGTTAACTATTGTGCCAATGATCACAGAGTGATGCTTACAGATAGTATTTAATTTAGAAACAAGTGACATCTCAACCAACCATGGCATCATTTTACAGGTTTGAGGAATTCTTCAATACCTTCTGCTGTGAAGGTTTGTAAGTAGTCCCGTTGTTGTTCTTTCCTTCTCTCGTCTTTCAAGAAAATTCAAGATGCCTTTTTTCAAAGAGCAGGAATTACACAGGGCAGACAGTGAGACTGAGGGGCAGTCACATTTGCCTTCATGGACCTGTCTGTGCCCACAGGGCCCTGATGAGCCCGAGGATAGTTTTGACAGTGGCTGGGAAGCCAGAGCCTTCTTCTCTGCTCTGTCCTCTTCTACCATCTCTTCGGTCCACCTACTGGGATACGGGTGATACGGGCACGATTCTGGAAAGCCTCAGACCCAGTGAGGCCAGGGTTAATTTTCCAGGTGTATGAGGAAGCTGGGGAAATCAGAGGTGGAAATTTTAAATCAAAGCCCATGTGTGGAAGTGAAGTGAGGAAATGAGAGGACTTTGTCCACCATCCAGAAAGAAATATCCTACTGCCGAGTGAAGTCAGGGATTGGTATCAAAGAAGATCTAAACAGAAGGATGTGAGTAATAGTTCAGGTCATGGCTGTGGCTGGAGACTGAACCCATCCACTGAAGGATGGAGGCCAGTCACTAGGAAATGTACAGAGCAGAATTCAGTTACCTCCCTGTCTATACAGGTAGACAGCAAGTAAAATCCCAACATCTCAGCCAAGGCTTGATTAGGTGCCAGACTCCAGAGAAACTGGCAACATAGTGCTGGAGAGAAATAAATCATAATTAGATGCTGTGCAATGTAGGCACAAATTAGCACTAAATGTACAACAAGATTAAATTACCCCATGGAGTTGATGGGACCCTTGTTTTGGGCAGGAAAGACTCAGACATCAGTAAGGCTCGGATATCAGACAACAGACCCATAAAAGCCACCATGGAGTGTGTAAAGTGGCTCGTATGATTATGTAGGATAATCTTGCCGTGCGACGTGCCTCCATTTCATCAGTCAAAAGTCAAAGCACAGGCAATGGTTTTTGGCTGTTCTTGGGGGGTCAGTCACATGCAATGGGCATTTTGTTTCTAATAAAATGTCATTCTTCTTGTAATGCTTCAACATGGCATTAATGTCTAAATTTCTAACAATGAAGCCATGAATCACTGCAGCATATTTTTTCCTACAAAATAAGTTTCCCAAAGTGTCCTGTGCCTAGTGTTCTTCCATCACATTTTCTTTCTGATCACTGAAGGCCCCGCTTCTTCAACTTAAGTAGGAGCGTCCTCCCAGTTATAGGTACAGTTCTCCAGCTTATACTTTGAGATAAAAATCTGGATTCAATGAAATGGAAAGATTGTGATGTCTTGATAAACCAATATGCCGTGTAATCGCCACCGCAGTGAAGATCTAGAACCAGCCATTCATTCCAGGAAGTCCCTATTCCCATCTTCCGTGGTCATCTCTTCTGCTTTCCATCACTGTAGACGATATGTCCTTGCTCCTGAACTTCATCCATAGGGAAGCAGCCAGTATGAACACTTCGATGTCTGCCTTCCTCCACATTGGTGTTTCAGAGATTCAAACAGGTCTGTAGGTGAATCAGTTCATTCTTGTCACTGAATCATGTTCCAGTGCGTGAAGATCCACCATTTGCTCCTCCATCCCATGACGTTTGAGTTGTTTCTGGTTTGGATTACTATAAAAACTGTCATGTAAGTTATTTTATGGGTGGATATCTGTATTTCATCTGGGTAAAAACATAAGAGGAATGTTTCTGTCAGTTTTCCAAAGTGGTTCAACCACTTCATACCTCTGGCAGCAATGTAGAAAAATTCTGGTTGCCCCACAACTTTGCTAACATCTGGTAGAACCAGTTTTAAATTTTAGCCATTCTGAGTTTAGTGAAATTGTATCTCATTGTGGTTTTAATTGAAATTTCCCTGATGATTAATACTGTTTCCAAGTGTGTATCAGCAATCTTTGTATCTTCCTTTGAGGAGTGTCCAAAGCTACTGCCCATTTTAATAGAGTTGTTTGTATTTTTATTATTTATTTGTGGAAGCTCATTGTATGTTCTAAATATGAGCCCTTTGTTAGCCACACGCCTGTGGACATTTTTTCCCAGTCTGTCACTTGCTTGTCATTTTCTTAAATATGTCAGTTATTTATTTATTTATTTATTTACTTTTAAAAAATTTATTTATTTGTCAGAGAGAGAGGGGGAGAGAGAAAGCGAGCACAGGCAGACAGAGTGGCAGGCAGAGGCAGAGGGAGAAGCAGGCTCCCTGCCGAGCAAGGAGCCCGATGTGGGACTCGATCCCAGGATGCTGGGATCATGACCGGAGCTGAAGGCAGCCGCTTAACCAACTGAGCCACCCAGGCGTTCCTAAATATGTCATTTAATGCACAGAAATATATATTTTTTTGTTTTTTGATGAAGGCCAGTTTATCCACTATTCCTTTTATGTGTAGAACTTTTTGTGTCTACTCTAAGGAACCTTTCCAGTTTAAATGATTAAAAGATATTTTTGTGTTTTCTTCTGGAAACTTAATAGTTTTAGTTTTGGTAACTCATCTTGAATTCATGTTTGTAGGGTTCTAAGAAAGGGGTTGCAGTTAAATTTTCTCCATGTTGTCCAGATGGTCCAACACAATTATTGAAAAGGGCCTTTTTTCCTGTGATCTACTTCAGTTGTCATTGTCTCAAATGTAACAACCTTATAGCAAGTCCCAAAATCACCTGGTGTGTCTCTTCCAAACTTCTTTTTGAAGTTTGCTTTGCTTACTTTATCTCCATCAAATTTCTAAACAAATTGAAAATCAGCTCAATACTTTCTGTAAAAGACTTTATTAGGGTTTGACTGAGTTGCATTAAATCTATGGATCAGTTTGTGGACAACTGAGATTTTAAGAAAATTGAGGCTTAAAATCCATGGTCATGGTACAATTGACCATTTATTTAGTTCTCTTCAAATTTCTCTCACTAATATTTTTAAATTCTCAACATAAGGAATTTGCATATGTTTTATAAAACTTATATTAAGCTATTCATGTTTATGCTATTGTAAGTGAAATTAGTTTACTTAATATTGTAATAGTTTCACTGTTACTATACAAAAATAAAATTTTATCTTGCTACCTAGTGGCTGTTTTATTCCAGAAAGGTGTTTTATTGATTTTTTTTCTATATATACAGTGTTACCTTCTTCAAATAAACAGAATTTTTCTTCTTCCTTTATCATGTTTGTGCTTTTATTTTTTTTCACTACCTTACTGTAATAGAAAGAGTTTTTAGAATAACACTGAATAAAAATGATGGGAAAAGATATCCCTGTCTTCTGGATCTCATGAGGAAACATTCAAAATTTCATAATTGCAAGGGGTGGTATATGTAACGCATTCATTGCAAAAGTTGCATAATGAGAGCTGGAGGTTTCTCATGATTCTCTACATCAGATTGAGATGGTTTTCCCATATTTCAAGTGTGTGCTTGCTGAGATTTTTTAAAGAAATTATTTATGAACGATGAAATTTTGTAAGTGTCTTTTGACACACAATCATATGCATTTTACTCCTTTAATCACTGCTATGGTACCTTACATTGATAAATAATCAATGTTATATAGGCCTTCACATTTATCACTTATAAATAATGTATATCATTAAATGTATTAGTTAACAATAGCTTGGTGTCAGAAAGGGCTGCTGGAACTGTTAAACTCTTGATTGTGTTGGTGGTAATACCACAGGGAGCATTCACTATTTGCCAAAACATAGGATGATACACCAAAGAGTCCATTTTGCTGTATATAAATTATTCCTTAACAATAACAATAATAAATAATATTAGATTGTAGGATTTCAATAGATGCCTTTTATCTCATTAAGGAGTTTTTTTTATCATAAATGGACTGAAACTTTAAGAATTGGTAAATACAATGTAGTGAAAGATGCAGTAGATCAAATTAATGGCAGATTAGACAATGAAATAAAAAAATGAAATGAACTTGACATTGAAGTTGAAGACTTAGAAACAGAAACTACCTAAAAGAGACTACAGAGAGAAAAAAAAGAATAAAAATAATAATGGAAAGAACATAAGTGAACTGTAGGCCAGTTTCAGGTGCAGGAACATAAACATAATTGGAGTCATCAAAAGAGAATACAGTGTGAGGACAGAAAAATATTTAAGTGAATAATGTCTGAAAATTTTCCCAGTTTAATGAAAACTGTACATCCACAGATCCAAGAAGTGCAACAAATCCCAAGCACAAAAAAATGAAGAAAATTACACCAATGCACATAATAATTTCTCAAGCTCACTGTAAAAAAGAGAAAGTCTCAAGAGCAGCCAATGAATATGTACAGAAGAATGAAGATAAGGATGGCAACAGACTGCTCATCAAAAACAATACTTGAAAAATAGTAGCTGAAAATCTCCCAAATTTGATCAAAAGCACTAATCTACACATTCAAGAAGTTAAACAAATTCCAGTAAAAAAGAAAGATCCCAAATAAATAATCTAAAATTCCACTTTAAGACACTAGAAAGGAGCAAACTAAATTGAAAGCAAGCAACGAATGATTTAGAAGAATAAACATCAATCTTTTACAAACTCTACCGAGAAATAAAAGATCTCATTCTATGAGAATAGGATTACCCAAATCCCAGATGAGACAAGGGTACCACAAGAAAATAAATCTATAAACCACTAACTCTCCTGAACATGAAACCCCTAACAAAATACTACAAAACCAAACCCAGCATTATGCAAAAAAAAAAAAAAAAAGGTTAAACACCCATCATCCCAGGAATACAAGGTAGACTTAAAATCTGAAAATAAATTAATATAATACACAATATTAATAGGATAAAGGAATAAAATCACATAATTATCTCAACACATGCAGAAAAGTACTTAATGAAATGTTATACCTCTTCACGATAAAAGCACTCAGCGACTAGGACTAGATAAAAACTTTCTCAGCCTGATAAAGGGTATCTACAAAAAACCCACAGCTTGCATCACATTTGATGATGAAAAGCTGTGCTTTACTTCTTAGATCAGAAACAATCAAAGATGTCCACTCTTCCCACTTCAGTTCAACTCTGTACTAGAGATTATAGCCAGAACAATTAGACATGAAAAAATAAAGGCTTTCAGTTTGGAAGAGAAAAAAGTAAAACTATCTTTATTTGTAGATGACATAAGCTTGCATATAGCAATTCTTACACACACACACACACACACACACTCTATTAGATCTAATAAATGAATTCAGCAAGGTAAAGATACAACATAAATATACATGTATATGTATATACGCACAGGTATATTAGCAGTAGAAAAACAAGGTGAACTTTAAAAACAATTACATTTAAAATAGCATTAAAAAGCAAATAGTTATAAATAAATTTAAACCAAAAAATGTAAGACTTGTACATTGAACCCTCAAAACATTTTAAAATAAACTAAAAAAGACTAAATAAATGAAAGATCAACCCATGTCTATGATTTTAAAGATTTAATGTATTTAAGAAGATAACACTACCGAATTGTTCTATAGATTCAATGCAATACCTATTAAAATTCTAACTGCCCTTTTTCATTGTTTACAGAAATCAACAAGCTGATTCTAAACTTGATATGGAAACTAAAGAGACCCAGAATAGTAAAACAGTATTTAGAAAGAACAAATTTGGAGTACTCTTGTTTCCTGATTCCAAACTCATTATAAAGCTGCCATAATCAAGAAAGTGATTTTATATCTTACAGGGTCACCTGGGGGCTCAGTCAGTTAGAGATATCTACCTTCTTCTCAGGCCATGATCCCAGGGTCCTGGGATCTAGCCCTGCATCCAGTTCCTGCTCTACTGGGGAGCCTGCTTCTCCCTCTCACCCCCTACCTTACCCCCTGTGCTCTCTGTCACTATATATTTCTCTCAAATAAATAAATAAAATATATTTTTAAATAAAGAAGGTGTTATACTCCATAAACATAAACATATAGATCAATACAATAGAGCCAAAAGTCCAAAAATAAACTAATACATCATGGCAAATGGATTTTCAACAACAGTGTCAAGACTAATCGATGGGGGAAACAGTCTTTTTGACTAATGGTGCTGGGACAACAGAGTAGCCCATCACAAGTGAGTGAAGTTAAACTCTTCTCACACCATATATGAACTTAACTCAGAATTGATCTGACACCTAAGTGTAAGAACTAAAATTATAAAACTCCTAGAAGAAAACTTAGAATGTATCCTTAAAACCTTGGATTAGACAACAATTTCTTAGATATGACACCAAAGGGACAAGCAACAAAGAGAAAAAAAGATTGGACTCCATCAAAATTAAAGACTTTCGTGCTTCAAAAGACTGATCAAAAAGTGAAAAGACCATGAAAATGGGAGACAATATTTGCAATTGGCTTATCTAATAAAGCTCTAGTATCATATATATATATATTTTTCCAACTCAACAATAAAAATAAAGAGGCCAATGAAAATAAGGGCAAAGGGCCTGACTAGATATTTCTTTAAAAAAAATACCAGTGGCCAATAAATGCATAAAAAAAGAATGTGCTATGCATTAAGGAAAATGTAAATCAAAACTACCAGGAGATATGACTTCACACCACTGGGATGGTTATGATTTTTTAAAAAAGTTTTGGAAAGGATATGGGGAAATTGGAATTCATAAATTGCTGATGGAAATATAAAGTGGTGCAGTATCTGTTTAAAATTTAGCAGTTCTTCAAAAATTAAACAGTTACCATATGACTTAGCAACTACACTTCTAGGTATAGATCCAAGAAAATGGAAAGCATATGTTCCACAGACACATGCATAGGAATGTTCATTGCATTCATAATCGATGAAAGGTGGAAACAGCCCTGTTGCCCAACAGCTGATGAATAGACAGACAGATACACGTGATCCACCCACACATGGTCTACTATTCAGCCATGAAGATTAATGAAGTCCTGTTGCATGCTATAACATGGATACACTTTGAAAAAATTAAGCTAAGGAGAAGAAGGAGTCACAAAATGCCACATAGTGTATGATTCCATTTTCATGAAAAATCCAGAATGGGGAAATGTATAGATTCAGAAAATCAATCAGTGTTTTCCGGGGACTGGACCGGGCGAACAGGAAGTGACTGCGACCGGATTTCTTCTGGAAGTGGCAGAAGGGTGCTGGGATCTGATATTGGTGGTGGCTCTATGGCACTGTGCAGGCACTAAAAACACTGAATGGTGCCCTTCACAATGGTGAGTCCTATCTCAATGGGCAAACAATGGAATAATGCAGATGGGACATGGTGAAGCAGCTATTTTGAAGTGCTGAAGAAGTTACTCAACCCAGAAGCCTGCGTCAAGCCACATATCCTTCCAAAATGGGATCAAAATTTTGACGCGGTAGATATACAAAAAGTCAAAGAATTAGCCACCAGAATAGCTCTGCCTGCAGTAAGAGAAATGTCAAAGCTAATCCCTCGGGCAGGAGAAAATCTTCGTGAAGCAAAGGGATGAAGCAGAGCAGAGCTGGTGGCCACACTGGTAAGTGCTTATAAGGTGCTTCCTATGAGGTAAATGTCTTCGACAGATGATGGGCCGAGTAAACAAAAGTGACATTGCATAAGTAAAATGTATGGTAGCAAAAAATAAAAGAAGGAGAAAAATAAAAGCATGCCTTTGCTACTGTAAAGTCATTTTTCTTTTTTTTTATTTATTCATTTGTCAGAGAGAGGAGCACGAGCAGGGGGAACAGCAGATGGAGAAGAAGCAGACTGCCCGCTGAGCAGGGAGCCCGACATGGGACTCGATCCCAGGACCCTGAGACCATGACCCGAGCCAAAGGCAGAGGCTCAACTGACTGAGCCCCTGCCATGTAAAGTCCTTATGCCGCACCTGAAATGGCCATCACGTAGACTGTGGCAAATTCAAGGCGAACACACAAATCTTAACGCAAACACTAAACTCACAAAAACAAAAGGTATACTTAATATGTCAAGAAAGGAGATTAAAATAAATATTTGAAATATTCTAGAAGAAGGTATAAAAAGGCAGAAATGAGAATGAAGATCAAATAGAACAAACAAAAAAATAAATGGCAAAAAAACAGATGCAAACCTAATCATACCAGTAATCACATTAAGTATGAATCGATGGTCTCAATATCTCAGTAAAAAGACAGAGATGGTAAGACCGGATAAAAAGGCAAAATCCAATATGTACTGCTTACAGATAGTACACAGTGAATATAAAGACTCAAATAGGATAAAAGTAAAATAAAGAAAAGATACATCATGCTTGCACTGGTCAGAAGAAAGCAGGAGTGACTGTTTACCATCTGCCGACCCCCCTGCCCACCTAGCTAGCTATACCTGTAAATTTATATTTATTAATGTATACAAATATAAACACTATATGTCCCAGCATTCTAGGAGTTTACAAGGATGGGGTTACACGGGCAGTCCTATACATTGCTGATAGAAATATAAATTAATGTGTTTTTCTGGAAGGTACTGTGTTTCAAGAAAATAAAGTGTAAATATTTTCTGGCCCACAGACCAAAGAATTGCCAAAAGTTTATGGTCACTTTTTGTAACAACAAATTGGGGAATGGCTTAATAAATGACAGAGCATTTATGTAGTGGATTATTGTGCACTTTATATTCTTAATACTTCAAGTATACAAGAAAGTATAATTCTAATTTAAATAGTGGAAAATCAGATTACACAGACTCTCTGTACTTGGATTATAAAAATGTCTATAATTAAACAGTATCTACTGTTTACTCGTATTACATTCAGATGTTTAGGGATAATGAGGTTTCTTTATGCTCTAACACTGCCCTGTTTTGCTAGCAAGCCCTTCCCAGGGGCAGCAGGACGTGAGAGAACAATGACCACCAGGATTAGTACAATCAGAGTCCCGGGGTGCGAGCTGGTGCTGGCGTCCCTCATGGTTCCCTCTCCCCGTGCTGGTGCTGGCGTCCCTCGTGGTTCCCTCTCCCCGTGCTGGTGCTGGCGTCCCTGCATACTCAGGTCCTGTCCCCTGTCCCACGCCAGTTCCCCACAGGAGACGCAGCCCTGCCCCCCACGGTTCTTCAAGTCTGAAACTGGAGGCCAGACTTCGGCAGGGCTGCCTTGAGAACCAGGGCCCTGGGGAGGGTTTTAGTTCACCTGATGTCCTTCTCCAGCCTGAAGGAGGGCCATCTGCCTCTTCTCTGTCCCACAGGCCGTGGTGGGGCTAGGGGACTTTCCTCCCCTTCCTATCCGTTCATCCCGGCCATGTACTCAGCCTGCTGTGGGAAGGAGAGGCCCGGCTGTTGCCGTCACCCTCCTCTTCCTGATCCCAGCCTCCCTGTCAAGGTGGACGGCAGACGGCTGTGGGGAGAGAGCCAGCTGACCAACCCGGGACGCTGGCTGGGAGCTCTTTCCGGCACTACCCTGTTACCGGCAGAAGGAAGACAGCAGAGCAAGCCAACGAAACCGTCACACATTACACAAATGTGGGCATCACACACAGGTGTGCTAACACGGATTTTAGGGAAGGAGGGGAAATGTAATTTAGATTTTTATATTTCCCTTTGGCTATGTATTTCTTTTATAATCCTGAAAAATAGATAAATGTCCTCTATAAATGCTCCTGGAGGAAGTTAGGCCAATAATTACGTGAGAAAGTAGGATAGCGACTTCAAGACCCCAGTTTGCTGACTGACTGACCCCAGAATCACCTCAGAGAAGGCCTGGTGGCCTGCGCTGGGGCACGTGGTCCCTCGGGCCGGCAGTCTGGGGCCGGGGACGCAACGGGCCCAGGAGTCCGGAGGGTGGAGAAGGGCTGTGGAGAGCTTGGGGAGGCTCTGCCTGGCCCCCTGCTAGCCGTGGGGGACACTTACCATCTCAGATGACATGGCCCTGATCCCGGGGACTCTGACTGGACTGGAAAGACTACAGACACGTAGGACACATTTGGGAAAAATTACAGCAGCTCCTAACCAGCAGCGCAAAGTGTGATGTTTTAACTAAACACATGGTTCAAACCAGAGGCAAACAGCACGACTTCACACGGCTCCCAGTTCCGAGAACCCCCGGAGGGCAGGTCTCTCAGTCCGGACTTCCTCTTGAGGTGTTTTCAAAGCTTGCACACGGTTTAGTGCGATTCATTAGCTGAGAAAACATTTTTCAGGACAAAGGTCATTACTCTTGATCTTCAAAATTCAGAAGAAACGTGGCAGCCACTGCGGCGTTTGAGGGGGAGCCTGAGCAACAGAAGACAAAACTCTCTCTTCTTTCCTTGCCCTTTGCAAGTCTTGAGTCTGTGGGACGTGTCATGAGTTGAAGTTAAATCCCTTTAGGACATGGGCAGCCTCACAGAGAAAGGACCTGCCATTCAGGGGGAAAGGGACATGCGGTGTTTGTTCACCTATTATGCATTTCCTCAGATACTTGAAGGTCAAAACCCTGGGCAGCTGTGGGGCCGCCCTCCGCCCGCCCTGCGGAGGCCCCGCCGAGTCAGCACGGAGCGGAGGCCACATCCGGCACCGGGCAGCCCGCAGTGAGTGGCGCCCCTGCCAGGCCAGCACCAGTGGCCTCCTCCAGCACACGGGTCTGGAACCATCCCTGGGGAGGGACGTGTCCTGGAGTTTTCTCGGGAACGGCAGGGAATGACAGGGAAGGTGGGGCCGTCCCCTCCAGGGATGCTCGCGGCCGGGCCCGCAGGGAACACAAGCACCATCCGCAGGGAAAGGGATCGTCGGCCAGAAGGCAAAGCCCATGCCTGAGATCGCGGGCGGCTCCCCCGGGCCCCCGTGGTCTCCTGCCACCAGGCTCCCAGCTTCGCCTGCACGTTCAGGAAGACGGTGCACGAAGGCGTCTTGAACTCGACGACCGGCTCCCCAAACGCACAGACGAGGTCGGCCTGGACCTGCGTCTGTGCACGTCTGGCCTCGGGAGCATGGGAACGTTTCTTCGTGGCTGTTGCAGGCCCCAAGAGTCACGGGGGCACCGGAGGCCAGGGTCGCGTGGAGGGACAGACTCACAGAGCCCGCGGTGGGTCTGGGACCCCGCGGCCAGGCCCTCTGGAGGTCTGTGCCCTTCCTTGCTCTTCGGACCCACCCAGCTATTTCTTGTGTTTATTTGGTTCCCCAAAACCCTCAATATTTTTTGTGTGTTTTCTTGTTAAACAAGTTATTTAAGACCAATTTGTATTCAGTCTGAATAAACAACCCAGCGGGAAGTTCTCAATCAGACAAAACATGCAACATTTCCACACACGGTTTCCACACCCTTTCCGAAAACCGGATACAGGATTTACCAACCCGAGAGGCCAAGTCTTTGTTTTATCTTTTCCTTGTGGATTTGACTGTCCTTGAGATGACTTAGTTTCTGAGCTGGAAATCAGACTCGGGTCCTTTGTTACTGCGGCGGCCGGCGGAGGGGCCCTGAGCGTCCGCACCGGCCTCTCAGGGGTGGAAGCCTCCTGATAGAGCGGTGGGGACAGCCATGCGAGGGGCCTGAGAAACACGTGGGCTGCATGTGGTGGCCGTGGGGTCCCTCCGGGGAGACAAGGCCCAGGTCGGAGCACAGCATGATCAGGGCAGGGCCGAGCACGGTGGACGCAGCAGGAAGGGTGCAAGGGCCTCGCTGGCCACACGCTTCTAACACACGTGGACTTGTTGTTTTAAGGATAGAAAGTTCGAGCATCTGAAAAAGAGACGTTTGGGAGGATTCAGAGCTGAAGATCCAGGAGGCTCAAAACAAAACTCGGCCCGGGACGGTGACAGAGACACGTCCCTTCTCGGCCACCTCAGCCCCGGGAGGGCTCGAGTTCGCACTGGTTCATGCACCTGTGGCCTCCTGGGGCAAGCCCAGAACCCCTGACTGCGGTAGGTCCCGGGCCGAGGGCCGGTGTCAAAGGAAGGACGACCTCGAGCTCTGCCCCCTGACTTCTGAGACGAGGAGCTGCTGGCCCCTCCACCGGACACAGAACTGCCTGCAACTTCTCCAAATATATTTATATCTGATGTATTTAATCTGTGTGTGTGTATATATATATATATATATATATTTGATGCATTTATATAAAAACTATAAATATATGTATACATTTCGCCCTTAGAAATGCTTTTATTTCTACAATAACCACTTACGTAGGCACGTCTCTAGCTACAAACCCTGTTCCCAGGGGCCACCGGCTGCTTCTGACCAGCTTGCACACACCTGGGGCTGAGCTGGCCGCAGCTGTACCGGGTTCAAAGGCCCGAGTGCCCTTGGGTCAGCAGCGGTTGCAAGGCCGATCTTAATTCTTAAAACACAAAGCTCCTCGTTTCCGGTTTCCAGACAGGAGCCGACAGAAAGGACAAGAGTCTGGTTCCAACAGAACCTTCGGGGCCTGAGTGTAAGCCAGCAGCTTCCCGGGACCGGGCGAGGCACCACCTGGCACGCGGCCTCGAGTGGCTCTGGCTGCGGGCTCTGCAGAGTGGAGGTGTGCGGGACGCGGGAAAGGACCTATTCTGAGTCCCAGCCCCGCGGCCTCTGGGACTGCTTATCTCGGTTCGAGTAAGACATGGCCTTGCTTTCTGCATCTGTGGGTGGTGTGCTTGGCTAAGGAGAAACCAGGTCTCTCTGGGCTCCACTCGCCCCAGGGCCCATCCTGCTCATGGGGCGGTGGCCGCTCTGGTCCTGCTCTCCTCGGAAAATCCGCCCTTCCTGGGTTGCAGGGGCGAGGTGGGGGGAAGTGGGGGGAGCTTGTGCGCAGGCTGTGGGAGGCCTGCAGAGGAGCCTGTCAGAGCAGAGTAGCTGGCTGCACCTGAACGGGAGCAGCGAGGTCCTTTCAGATGAAAACACAGTGACCCTAAATGCGTTTTCCAAGGGGAGAGGCAGCAGTCGACTTGTGCACAAGTAATCTGGAAACACAGTGAAATAAATTTTAAAAAGGTGACCAATGGTAGCATTTTAGGGGCTCTTAGACATTGCCAGAGTGTGTGCTGGAGGTTGGGGGACCCTGAGGCTTTGAGAGCCAGGCTGGGCACAGCTGGACAAACTCCCTGGCACATGAGGAGGCACAGCCCAGAAGGCCCTGGGAGAATTCCTGGCCTCCAGTCAGCGGATCACGGGGCACAGGGCGACCCCAACCTCTGGGGGCACAGCTTATGCCAGCGCCTTCTAACGCTCTCACATGACCTCCAGGGGACAGACGATGCTGGTCTTCTGACGGCAAACCTCTCACTTCCGAGGTCTGACCCCAGGGCCAGAGGTCTCTTCTCAGGATCACCAAGTTGGTGGCAGCCCTAGAGCCATTTCAAACTCCAGACTTTCTAGTGAGCATCAGGTTGGAGCTCGAATCAGAAAGAACAGGGCTTGTGTCTTGCTCCAATCGTCATGGTTTAACAATGCACAGTGGGGCTTGGGGAGAGGTGACAGACTGCTCTGTCATCTCCTTACACTCGGTGGACCGTGGTCCCCAGGGCGGGGTGCGCCTTCTCGAGCTGTCTCGGTGTCCGCACCCCACCCTCTCTGCACACACGTCCCTCAAGCTCACAGCAGCCACCTCAGTCGCACATGCACATCCCCAGACATGCTGGAGGGAGAGGGACGGGACTCAGAGAAGGTCTGGTCCGTATTTCCTGCGTCCAGAAGTTTTCCTTCTTTCTGCAAATACTTGCTCTCTTATCTGTGGAGTGAAGGCACAGGGTGCTGGTTTCGGTGACGGTTGCTGGCTCGGGTGGATTTGTTGATGACGGAGTGCTTTCAGCTTGGAAATCTTTCCCAAGGGGTTGTCGCCATCACCTTTTCGGTACCTGGGGACCAGGTCCTTTGGACGCTATGTCCGTTAAGGTCAACGCTGATGCCCTTCACTGCTCGGGCTGCGCAGGTCAGAGGCTCTTTATCCGGACGGAATTCTGGGGTGAAGGTCAGCAGCTCCGTCAGCAGGAGTGGGTAACACTGTACTCTTCACACGTTGACCACGTTTTTAGGATTATAATGACTCTCATTTATGCGGCAAGAGCCCAGCAGTGCTGCTTTCCTGTCACACTCCGAATGCAAACTAAGAAGGTGAAGAATATCCCATAGTTAGGAACAGAGTATGTCCCAAAAGATGGGTCCCACCGAGCTCCTAAAAGGGATGACATCTTTATAATGTGGGTAGAAAAAAGCATTTTACGCTGTAAGCTATTTACCTCGGGCTTCGTGAACATATTTACATGTTCATTCTACTCCAAAAAGAATTGAGATCACGTTCCTGGTCTTACCAGCTGAGCCCATCCGGAGAAGCTCTGCGGTTCAGGCTGGTCTGACGACACGTGACCACGGGGTCCCGTGGGCTCTGAGAACGTCCTGCGTGTGGGGACGCGTGGGCAGACAGATACAGGACTCTCTAGGATCTTAACAGACCTTTAAAACCAACAGTTTACCAGTGGTCTTCGCAGCACTCACGGCTAGAAATGTGCCAGGACCATTGTCTGTTCGAAGGCGAGGGTAGATACGCCGTGAGAACACCGGGAAGTGGTCGTGTCGTGAGTGCCGTGAGCGAAGAGCCTGCCCTTGGCTGCTTTTCTGGTGCAGTCTCGCTTGGCCACTTGCCAGCCTGTGTGGTGGTCTCCTTCCCTGCCTCTGAGGAGAGTATCAGGTACCGTCACGATGGCTCGTGGAGAATCATTCAGAGAGCTAGTCTTTATGGGAATAATTTTCAGTTTTCTGGAAACACAAACTCCTGAAAGACTAGAGAGTCTGGAAAGTTCCCGTGTCCGGCCAGCAGTGGGCAGGAGGCCTGTGATCCCAGCAATTGTTGCTGTGTGTGAGTGTGTTTTCCCACGAGACAAAGCCCAAAAACTCCTTTCCTTGAAGATGGCAGAACTTGGGCTGACAACCCCTGTGGATGGCCTTGTGCAAAATTAGGACGAAGCCCAGAGGGGAAAACACCCTTTTATCCGGGACCACGCTGTCTCAAGCGCAGATGCCCTGTGTCCTGGGTGCAGAGTCTGAGCCCCCACTTGCTGCTGCTCACCGGAATCCGTCTGCACAGGCACATGGACATTCGAGAAGCACCAGGATCCTTCACCATGCTGACCCCTGAAACCCCTCGAAAATGATGGTGCTGATGGGGCCTCCTGGGCCCCAGCTAGACAGGAAATCCCAGGGTTTTATCTGGAAAGACGCCCAGCTCCACAGCACCAGGAAGAAGCCTAAATTGAAATTCAACGTTCACATTTACAGAAGACAATTAAGAAAGATTTCATACAGTATGTTCTTCTAATTAGGTCCTGGAAGTTTCGTTATTCTAAACCTAGATCACAGTGTTTGGCCATTCCTTTTAAATTCAGGCCTATTGTTAGAACAGCTGTGAAAACACACAAATACAATGTGACACACCAAAATAGTCCTTAACAAGTTGGTAGGTTAACCACGTATAAATCACGTGATACACTTGTGGCCCTCAGACAACATTGAACTGTGAAGGTCCATTTATACGTGGATTTTTTAAAATAAATACAGTAAAGTACGGTAAAGGTGTTTTGTGTTCCTTGTGACTTTCTCTCTCTCTTTTATTAAGATTTTATTTATTTATTTGAGAGAGAGAGAGCACAAGAGAGAAAGCATGAGTACGGGGAGGGTCAGAGGGAGAAGCAGACTCTCCACTGAGCAGGAAGGCCTATGCAGGCCTCGATCCCAGGACCCTGAGATCATGACCTGAGCCAAAGGCAGAGGCTTTAACCCACTGAGCCACCCAGACGCCCCCAGACATCCTTCTTTATGACTTTCTAGCTAACATTTTCTTTCCCCCTGCTTACTCCACGGCAAGGAGACAGAATAGAATCTGCAGAACACACAACACATGTGTAACTGATGGTTCATGTCACTGCTGAGGCTCATGGTCACCAGCAGGGCCATCAGTAGTTAAGTTTTGGGGAATCAAAGGTTAAACAGATTTTTGACTGCACGGGGTCGGTGCCCCTAACTCTCATGTTGTCCAAGGGTCAGTTGTATTATTATAACTCAAATATAAATTGTACCCTGAAGCCATGATTTATATGAATATCTGTATATATTTTTAAAGCCTCGATATTTGACCTCAGATATCATAATACTAGCTTCTACATTCTCTTCATTTTAAATTTGGGATGAACATCAAAAAATATTTGGCCCAGACAATCACTGCAAATTTTGGATGTGATCCAAATCTTCTCTGAATTTCTTAGGCCTGAAAATGTGGAAAATTAGAAATCCTGAGTCTGTTTCATAAGCTTTCCAGTAGTTTCTGTTTCTAGTTAGGGTTTGAATAACAAGAGGCTAGACCCGTGACATTCGCCGGCTTCTGGTCTGCTCACTGATGGGGCCCAGCCAGGCAGGAACAGATGGGACTTTAAGCTAATTGGTGCATTTTGAAGGTTAAAAGGCCACTCCTTGCAGACCAGTACATTTTTCTTTGCTGGTGGAGTATAGGAGACCCCCAGGGATCCTGGCGTTTCCACGTGGGGTGTGGTGTCACCCCAGAGCCCCTTCTGCTTCGGCCCTCAAGGATTTCTGCCACTTGCAGGCAAGATTTCCATCTCAGAACCACCAGTAGGACTAACACTGCTTTCTAGGCATTTCTGATCAACCCATCCGTGTGTTCCTGGCTTGAGCCCCAGCTGACCGTAGCTGCCTGGTCTGGGTCAGTCTGCCTCATGGCCCCTCAGTGTCCCAATGACAGAGGGGCTCAGTGTGCAGGTGTGAGGGTAAAGCCGTCCACCCTCGTGGGGAAGTTTGAGAGAGAAAACCTGCAGGAAGCAGCAGCCCAGGGGAGGGGCTCACAGAAGACAGCGAGCAGAGACCAGTCATGGTGGACACAGGAGTCACCACACGTGAGGAGGACAGGAGAGTGAGCTGGGCAGAGCAGGTGGGCACAGACAGAAGAGTAGTGGGCGACCGTCTGGCCCTACCGTCTGGTCCTAGATGGTCCTGGCGACCGTCTGGTCCTAGACGGAGACATGGAGCCGCTGGCCCACGGATGCTGGAGGAATACCGCAGACCTGCTCTTCCCTTCATCCAACAAGCATTACTGAACAGCCACCATGGGCAAGCCCAGTGCCAAGACAACATCTGGGGGCCGTCATCTTGGTGGGACATGAGCTCAGGGAGGACAGATAAGCAGCGAGGGAAAGAGGGAAACACGCCACATTGAGCATCAGTTACCAGGGCCACAGCCCGCCATCTGATCGGCCCCGACGGCATCCTTTCCATGGGACGCGTGGTAGATGAGGTCAAGTTCACTAGCTGCCATTTAAACATGAGGACTCGCGGGACTTCTTACAGTTTCCCTGCAATGTAATTCACATATACAAATCACCCCATTAAGGTGGATTCCCAGAGTCGTGTGACGGTCACCACCACCATCAACTTGAGACAGTTGTCGTCACCTTAGAAGGAAGCCCTGCATAGTTCCCTGTTGTCTCTGTGCCCCATGCCCCCTTACCTCCACAGAAGCAGGAATCACCTGGACTGGACCAGAATGACACTGGGGACAAGTGAGGTCGCAGGCTTGCTTGTTGCACTCCTGGTCCTGGGGGGAAGCACCCAGACTTTCACGATCACATGTACCCTTAGCCGTGGGGGTCTGGGTGTCCTCTATGAGGCCAGGCATGTGCCCTGCCATCTCCAGGCTTTTTACAGTGTGTGTTTTTAATTATGATAGTGTTGTATCTTATCAAATGGTTCTCTGCATCACAACGATCATGAGGGTTTTGTTTCTTGTTCTATTGGTATAATGCAGCGTGTTCATAATTTTGGGGGTGTTGGACGAAGTTTGCATTCCCAGAATAGATTCCACCTGGTTGAGGTACATAATCTTTTCTCCCTGTTGCCAGATGCAGTTTCTAGCACCCATCGTGTGATCGATATTCATAAGAGATGCTGTTTATAGTTTTCTTCCGCTGTGACGTCTTTGTCTGGCTTTTGATATCAGGATAATTTTGGCCTTAAGGAGTGTTATTACTCTAATTTTGTGGGAGAGTTTGTGAAGAACGAGTATAAATTCTTGTTTACATGTTTGATAGAATCCAGCAGGGAAGCCTTCTGGGCCTGAGCTCCTTTGTGGGTAATTTTAAAAATCATTATTACTAATTTAACCTCTTTGTTTTATAGGATTATGCGGATTTTCTGTTTCTTCTTGGACAAGTTTTTATGGTTTATGTCTCGTTAGGTCTTTGGCGTTTCATCTAAATTCATCTAAATTGTATATTTTGTCTGTGTCACATGTTCATAGTATCCCCCTGTTACTCTTTTTATTTATACAAGGGGCTGGATATGTTTCCCTACTGTTTTAGCAATTTTAGTCGTGTGTGTGTGTGTGTGTGTGTGTGTGTGTGTCTTTTTTGTCAGTCTGGTTACAGATTTGTTGGCTTTATTGATTTCCTCAAAGAACTAACTTGGGTCACTGATTTCTCTCAATTGTTTTTCTATTCTCCGTTTCATTTATTTCCATCCTGATTTTTGTTATTTTAGTTCTCTGTATGTTTTAGGCTTAGTTTGCTCTACTTTGTTCGGTGTCTTATGGTGGGAATTAAGTTATTAAATTGAGACCATCCTTTTTTTCTAATGGAGACTGCGAATTTCCCTTTGTAAGCAGCTTTGTTGAGTCTGGTAAGTTTTATTATGTTGGATCTTCATTTTCATTGATTTTAAAATTTTCTTCATGATTTCCTTTACTTGATCCTTTGCTTAATTAGGACCAGGCCTTGGGGGCGGTCGGGGGCGTCCCTCAGTGAAGCTTCTGACTCTTGATTTCAGCAGAGGTCGTGATTCAGGGTCGTGGGATCACGTCCCTCATGGGCTCCTCACTCAGCAGGGAATCTGCTTGAGGATTTGCTCTCTCTCTCCCTCTTAATCCCCCCAAAATATGTTCTTTAATTTCCACACATTTGTCAATTTCCAAATTTTCTCATTAATTTATAATTCCATTTTTGTTGGAGACCACATTTTGTATGATTTCAATCCTTTTAAACTTGTTGTTGCTTGCTAAAAGAAAACTTTCTGGGGGCGCCTGGGTGGCTCAGTGGGTTAAAGCCTCTGCCTTCGGCTCAGGTCATGATCTCAGGGTCCTGGGATCGAGCCCCGCATCGGGCTCTCTGCTCAGCGGGGAGCCTGCTTCCTCCTCTCTCTCTGCCTGCCTCTCTGCCTGCTTGTGATCTCTGTCTGTCAAATAAATAAATAAAATCTATTAAAAAAAGAAAAAAAGAAAAATTTATGTTTCTCTCTACTCATATCAACACCTCTGACACCAAATTAATTTTCTTTTACTCTAAGCAGTTCTCCTATTCTAGGTGGACACCAACTGGGTGTCCTACAATTTAAGTCAGTTCTGACAATAACTACGTGGAGTTCCCAGACCCCACCAGTTAGGGGCTCAATCCCACAAACCTCCCCAGATTTAAGACACTAATTTCAATCCTCAGGCTGTCACCTGTACTTTGACTGCCTGGCTCTAGTCCAAGGGACTAGTCCAAGTCTAGTCCCCACAATTCTTCTTTGAGATTGATAAATTTCTAGAACACCTCACAGAACTCAGGGAAATATTTACTTACATTTAGCAGTTGACTGTAAAGGATTTTACTAAGAATACAGATGATCAGACAGAACAAGGTGTGGGGAAGGGGCACAGACCCTCCATGCTGAGCACCCCACCCTCCCCGCTCCGCTATGTGTTTGTCAATATGAGAGTCCTCTGCGCCCCTTTGTTCTGGTTTCATCACATAGGCACACTTGAGTAAATCATTGGTCATTGGTGATTAACTGGACATCCAGCCCCTCTTCCTTCTCCAGAGGTCAGGAAGTGAAACTGAAAATGCCAACCCTCTAATCATGTGATTGTCTCCCCTGGTGACCAGCCCCAACTTTAGGGGCTTTCCAAAAGTCACCTCATTAACATAACCTCAGATGTGATTGAAAGGGACTTTTCTGAGTAACTGCTGTCACATTTTTGCTTAGGAGCTATTCAAAAGCCAGGGATAAATCTCAAATATTATAAGAAAATATGCTCAGGTCACTCTTGTCATTTGGGAAATTATAAGGATTTTAGAAGCTCTGAGCCAGAAACTGGGGACAAAGACCAAATCAATATTTCGTACTCTATCCCAACATGGCACCTGTTCTCCAGGCTAGCGTGTGGTCTTCCATGGAGGGTGTTCCATGTGCACTTGGGAACAATGTGGCATCTGCTGTTGGTGGGCTGTGTTTCGTAGTTCTCTGGCCGCTCTAGCTGGCTTACAGTATTACCTAAGGTTTCTGTTTGTTCAATAATCTTCTGTCTTGTAGTTCTGTCCATACTGAAAGGGAAGCATTGAAGCTTCCAACTGTTCCTGTTTAATTGTCTGTTTCTGCCTTCAGCATTGTTAGTTTTTGCTTCTGGTGTTTTGGAGCAACACTATAGATCCTTTATCAGTTCTCCTGTGTTCATGACAAAGTAACATATCCTCAGCACTTTAAAGCGATGTGAGTTTACTATCTTAGCTTAGTAGGTCAAAAGCCCTCACATTAGATGGTCAGTGGGGCTGCATTTCCCTTGGAGGTCCAAGGTGAGGATTCATATTGCTGCTTCTCCTGGTGCCCAGGGGCTGTCTGCATGGGACTGCAGCCACATGCTTTCATCAGTCTGTTCCTGACAGGAACGCTAGACATCAGAGAGCCTCCCCCCACCCCCGTCATCTTCTATCTGTCCTCTTCAGGCCAGGTCTGCAGTTTCTCCAGAGGTGTAACATCTTTGGGAACCTTATAAGTCTCCTGTGGACATCACGGAGATGCACTGTGTTTCACAGAGGCTCCTCTGCAGAACTTTCCAGAATAACCCGATCTCTATTTTCAGTTTCTGCTGAAACAGCCACATGCTCTGTCTCTTCCAAGAGATCTCTCTGGGGCTGGACAGTTGCCATCTTCGTCCTTGAGGCACTAGCAGAAGGTTGTCCAGTCACATTTTTGAGTTCCATTCAGAGCACAGTTTCCTGAGGATGAATTCTAAAATGTAGAGTCTATGGCAATCTGGATGGTTTAGTAAACACTTCCCAAATCACCAAATCCTAGTTCCTTTCTGCTTTAACAGAAATCCGCCACCCTGCACCCGCCTCCCCGCCCCCGCACACACATCTGCTTTAGGCAACAAGAGAAAACTGGGCTATACTTTCTGTAACTTTCTTAGAAATACCCTCAGGTAAATACCCAAGTCCATCACCCACATGCCCACTTCCCAGGAGACTGAAGGACTCAGTTCAGCTCAGATGTCTGCCCTATCTTGCAAGGTCTTCCTTTCTTCCAGTTCCCAACAACATGCTCCTCGTTTCCTTATAAGCCAAGTTTTGAATGTCCGTGTCTCCAGCGTGGTCTGATAATGAAGATGTTAGTTATTCATAGCATGATATTGTTTCCTCTCCCACACTTTCTACTTCCAAGCCCTTCCCAACTCCTATCCTTCCCCAAAGAGCCTCCTGCAAGCAATGAAGGCTTTTTCTATAATATTCCATTAAAAATTCCCCATCCTCTGCCCACCTCCCAAGCTCAAAGCCACATCATCCTTTTCCAGAATTACTTCCAGGAGTGCCCCATGTCTGGTATCAAATTTGTACTACTTCTCAGTTGCTGCTGTAACAAATTACCACAAACTCTGTTTTAAATCAATACAAATCTATTATCTTACCATTACTGAGATCCTAAGTCCTCGGATGAAGTTGTGGGCAAGCTTTGTTTTCTGTAGACTCTAGGGGAGAGTCAGTTCTGTTCCATTTTCTCGTTTCCACAAGACACCTGCATTCCTGGCCTCAGGGCACCCATGTGCATCTCCAAATCCAGATGCGTGCCTCCTTCTTTCTTTTTTTTTTTAACTGCTCCACTAGGCAGTTTATCCCCAATTTTAAAACTAACATAGGTGATGTGGGTTCTTTGTTTCAGGAAAGACTTTTCTCCATGTTATTCTTTCAGACCTCACTTCCATTTTATTTCTTGTTTCAAGTTTTTATTTACATTCTGGTTATTTACCGCATGGCGTGTATCAGTTTCAGGGGTAGAATTCAGTGATTCGTCACTTACAATGCCCAGTGCTCATCCCAACAAATGCCTTCCTAAATGCCCCTCCCCCATCTAGCCCATCCCCCACCCACCTCCCCTCCAGGAACCCTGTTTGTTCTTGATCATTAGGAGTCGGTGTTATGGTTTGCTTCTCTCTTTTATCCCCGATGTTCATTTGTTGTTTCTTAAATTCCACATATGAGTGAGGCCATTTGGTGACTGACTTAATTCACTCTGCATAATTCCCTCTAGTTCCATCCACATCCTGACAAACGGCTTGCCCCTCCCCCCGAACCTCTCTCCCTGCCTCTGACTCTCCTGCCTCTTACTCATGAAGATCCTTGTGACTGCGGCGGATCCGCCAGGATACTCTGAGGGGCCTCTCTCCTCAGATCCCTAAACAAGACCCTCCTGCAAAGCCTCCTCGAGGCCCCGGCTCCGGCACTTCCAAGCTGTGGCTGCCTCATCAGGCCTTACATGTGAATGTCGGCCGTTGTCATCGCTCGCCAGTGCACTAACCCTTTTGTCACTACAACGTGTCCCTTCTCCCTCTGGCAACTTTTCGTTTGTGTGTTTTGCAGTCCATTTTGTTCAATATTAGTAAACCATCCTTGCTCTATTAAGGTCACTTTTGGATGATCTCTCTTGTTTTCTCTTAACTCAGTTCTTTTTGTACTTTTGAAATCGGTGTGTCTCCTATAGATAGCATATGGTTGGCTCTTGTTTCCCTTATCTGGTCTGACAATCCTTGCTTTTGATCGGATTGTTTGATTCAAGAACATTCCGTGCTAGTGCTGATGTCTTTGGGTTTACGTCTGCCATTTCACTTTTGCTTTCTGTCTGTCTCATCAGTTTTTTGGCAGTTGTTACTTTATTCCTCTACTATTTTGCTTGCTTTGAGTGAAATTTTCTCTTGTAACATTTAATTCCAATGATGATTTTTCACTGTATTTCTTGACTTTTTTCTTAGTACCTGCTTTGGAGCTGACCATGTAAGTTTTTAACTCACCGGAATCAATTTCAGATCTACACTAACTCAATGGGAAGAAGAAATAAAAATGTTATTCATATGTAGCCCTATTTTCTTTCCCTTCTTTTGTGCTATCATTGTTATACATATTACATTCGCATATTATAAGCTCAATGAGACACTGTAATAATTATCACTTTTTGCAATGTTGTATCATTTATGGAAACTGTGAGGAGAGACCAAGTATGTATGTAGAGGTTAGCTGCCTTAACCTTGTAATGTATTTATTCATCCTCTTCATTCATTCTGACGGATACAAGTTACGCTTTGGTGTCATTTCTTTACTCCTTACGAACAGCTTTGTTCCCGCCCATGTCCTCTAGGCTTATAGTCAAATATATTACATTCCCATTTGCTCCAGGACCAACACTGCCATTATTATATACTGTTTTATACAACTGAAATTTATATCAGATAAGAGAACGAGAAAGAAGAAATATGCATTTATATTATCTTTTATATTAACATAATTCCCTTTACTGGTGCATGTGTGTGCTTGTGTGTGTGTGTGTGTGTGTGTGTCTATCAGTTTACTGTTAGAGGTCACTTGCGTTCAGATTAAAGAAAACTTGGCAGGTGGGTCTGCTAGCAACACTTCTTTCATTTGTTTTTCTAGAAAAGAATGTCTTTATTCCTCCTTCTGTTTCAAAAGATAAATTTGCTGGATATAAGAGTTTTGGCTGAAATATTTTTCTCTCCTTCAGCAGTTTAATTACACCATCTGATGGGCTTCTGGACTTCATAGTTTCTCCTGAGAAGTCTGTCAACCTTATGTGGCTTCCTTTCTACATAAGAATTCCCTTTCCTTTTTCTGGTTCTGCCTTGGTTCTCAACTACTCTATCATGACATGCCCGGGGGAAGCTCTCTTCCGTTGCATTTTTCTTGAGCTTCTTAGATGCTTAGATTCGTATTTTTCATCAAATGTGAGAAGGTTTTCAACATGAAGTCTCCATATTTCTTCTGTCTCCTCGTCTTCTGTGTGTTGGTGTGCATCTGTAGCCTGTGGATGGGAGCTCGGAAGAGGGCCACAGCCACGCGGAGTGGCATTTCCATCCCACGGAGCACATGGGAGCAGGACGTAGCTGACGTATTGTGGACGCCCACTGTTTCTACTGGGGATCCAGCAAAGTCCTCAAGAAAGCATTTGCCCATTTGCTGTGTGCCTTTGGGGACATTTCCAGAGACTCTGAATAGCTATTTTTGAAACAGTTTTCAACAGTTATGGCTGTTTCTCCTGGAGCCCCTTGTGCTGCCATTCTGAAGCAGAACCCACCCCCTCTGTCAATTTAGCACATGGTCAACAAGAACATACTCTGACTCGGGGACGTCTCCTCCCACTCCTGGCATGTGGCATGGCGTCTGACTGTGTGCGCTCCAGTGTCTTCATCCTGTTTCCCCTTCACCTTGGGCAGATTCCTTCCCTGTTGGATCCTTTCCAAGCCTCCTGAGGGACCACTGTCCACAGTCCCACCGAGCCCTCCTCTCCCCCTACTCCCTGCCAAGGAAACATTTAATCTGCTTAAAACTCTACAAAGTCCCCAGCTTCCTTCAGGAGAAAAATCTAAGTCCCTTCCAACCTCGTACAAGTCTGCCTCCTACTTCTGGGAGGCTCCTGTTCCGTCGCCTGCCTGGACCCAGGGTGTCTGCCTTCACTTCAGCACCCGTGCACACAACGCCTCCACCTGCACCAGCCTTCTCACGCTTCTCAGTCTGAAAACTTCCTCTTCGGTTCGTTAGAAGCCACTTGGGATTCCTTTTGGGGGAAGGTGAAGGACGGTTATTTGTATGGCTCACGCGCGTGCTTTACCTCAGCTCCGGGGGATCTGTTTCCTTATCTCTCCTGGTGTTAGGGCGCGAGCTCCTCAGCGGCACCCACAGCAACACGCAGGAGGATCATGAATATGTGTACTGAATTTAAAAATAATGGACGGTACCTGTTTCCTGGAAGTTTGCGGTTTAACAGGGTTTCAGTGCGTGAGCCATTTTAAGTCAGTGTGGTGAATACCGTGATAATCTTGTAAACAAATTCCCATGGAAGCGCACAAGGAGAAGGTGCCAGAGGACGACAGGGTTTGTTTGAAAGGGTAGGATTTCCGTGGGTGCAGGGCGGCAGGGCCGGCCGTCTCGGGAGGGGAGCTCAGGGCCGACGGAGGCAGCATTTGCTTGTGAGCGTTTGGAACAATTGGGGGGCTGTTCTGATGAGATTCAGGGATGGGTATGGAAGGGCAGGGCCTGTGGATGCGACCCCAAAAGCCATTTCAGGCTAGAATGTGGTGTCGTTTGAAGAACATAGACTTCATTCTGTAAGGAAGCCTCTTTGCAGACTGGATCTAAGAACACTGACTGAGCGGATGGTAATGAGCATGAAGGTGTCAACGTGTGACTCACGCTCTGTGTCAGACCAGGAGCCTGCGAGCTTCCCAGCCATGCCAAGAGAAGCCACAGCGTCTCATTGCTCCCTGGGGGCTGGGGCAGTTCTGCTGCATTTCTGTGTCGAGTCTGCACACACAAACATGACCCGTCGGCAGTGCTTGTGTGAACACCAGGGCGCATTTTGGAACGAAGCGTCTGAATATAATGATGTCCAAACTGAAACTTACATCAACGCAAACCTTGCACTATATTTAAAATTGCTATTTCTTTATCTTGGAGAACAAAAAAAGGGTCCAAAAACCACACGCATTGAAATAGTTTTGAACTCTGAGTTTGGTTTCGGGACATGTGTGGAGGGAGGGTTCTGATTGTGATAGCACGTAACTGAGCCCCGGAGTGATCCCTGAAGCTCAGAATGGGAGCGTTCATGCAGGACCCCCCAAGGCAGCCCCTCCTGCCCTTTCTAAGGGCCACTGGGCCCCCCATGACTGTTTGAAAGGCCCCGAGAAGCTGGGGGCTCAACATATACGAGTTCAACTGGGGGGAGTAGAAAATGTGATTCTCCCACTCGAAGTGCTTCTGTCGGAACACAAAGATGGCAGTAGTGAGGCCCTCCCAGGATCTGGCCAGGATGGCCCGACAGAGCTGGCTGAGGATGGAGCATGGATGGGGCCTCCTGTGCGTCTGTCTTCACACCGGCTCTGGGGCCTGCTTCTGGGGAGCGCCGCCAGCCTGCTCTGGGCCTGGTTGTGCAGAGAAGCCGCACTGCACATGTCTGGGCTTGTGGGCCCTGGACAGCCGTCTCTCGCCTGGCCTGGCAGCCCCACACGGAGGAGCACGGCTTCCCACGTGGGATCTGATACTGCCAGCCGGGGCGCGGTGGGTGTCACGTCCTCCTCCCCTAGACTGCCCAGGACAGGTCTTCGAAATGGATGCCTGCGCCTCGTCAGGGGCCTGTAGGCAGAAACGTGAGAGTGACTATTAGGGTGGGCAGATGGAGGTTTACCTCTCAGGCCAAGTTTATGGAAAATATCCCATGGGATTAGCATGGGCCTCGTAGAGTTCCCACTGGATTCAGTGCTGGGTGTGCTGGAAACCACACGCATGCACGTGCACACGTACACACGTGCATGTGCTCACACACCCATGCACATGTGAGCACGTTAGCTACACTGCAGCCACCCCGGTGCCTCTGAGAAACATGGAGCAGACGAATGGGGAGGAGGGGCCAGTGAGGCCCCACCAGGCACGTCTTTCCATATGTGACATTTTGCAGAAATGTGAAGGACACAGGACAGAAACCATGCAGAGATGTGCGGCAAGAGCTCCCCATGTGGAGGGAACTTTAAGCACAAAACCCCTGAGGCAGGAGTTGAACAGTGAGGAGCCGGCGGTGCGGCTGGGGGGATGCAGAGGGGGAGGGGAGGACGCTGGCAGGCTGATCGAGCGGCACCCAGAGGCCACCGGGGGGCCCTGGCTTTGCGTCCATCTGTGAACTTGAACCCGCCTCCCTTGCTGGGTCCTTGACGTCTGCGAACACATTTCACCCTCAACGTTTCGAAGGTGGTGTAACAGCAGCAAATGAACTAGCGAGGACAGCAGAGGGACGAGGCAGCTCCACCAGGCCCAGAGAGCCAATGCCTGGTGGGTCCCAGCTGCAGAACCGGGACCCACCCGTGCCTGTTTGCATCGTGGCACAGAACGGGCAAGTACAACAGGCGGACTTGCAGCGAGTCCCTCGCCGCGCCCCAGGCTCTGAGCTGCGGTTGGTCCGCAGATGATCTGATATTAATGACCATAACACGCGTCCCTCTGGTTCTAGCTCTGGTTTCGCCTCAGGCGTGGTGCACGCGTTTACGGGGAAGCTCTTGGAATGGCTGCATTTCCAGTCGCGCACACGCGTAACGGCCGAGGGACCAGAGCGGCTCCTCCAAGGGGAAGGTAGCCTTCATGTCTCGGAGTGGCGGCGGCGGCACGTGCCTGCTCGTGTGTGGAAGGTCGATGACACGGCATGACGGGAATCGAGGACGGAGTCTGAGCAGAACGTCTGCAAACGAACACGAATGGCTCTGAGGAGAACAGTGGCTCTTGCGTGTCAGTCGGTAAACTCTAAAAATGCGACGTTAATAAACAGTCATGAAATCAGGAAGAGTTTGCAAAGGTGCTAAAGAAAGGTCAGCGTCACGTAATATATTTGGGGTCACAGCTCCTTAGCGGGTGTTCTCAGAGCGATGAACTGATGTGTTAAAACTCTGTTCTCCAAAGCAAAGAGGACGACTTGGGATTGGAAAAGGGAGAAGAGTCTCCATGAGTGATGTCATCATCTGTCCCCCTTCCCCATGTCCGCCATCAGCAGCGCGACCACAAGCAAGGTTTACCACCGGAATCTGCAGAGCGGGCTGGTCGCCTTCCCTGCCAGGACTCTGAAGGCTCATCCCACCATTCTCCATGCCGCGGGGCACCTGGCCTGCTTGCACCGGTTATGTGGTCGCCGTGCCCTGTGCGGACCCTCCCCGTCGCGTGCGGGTTGCCCCCGGCGCCCTGCTGCTCCTGAACAGAGCTGTGGGCTCCGTCCAGGGGAGAGGACTGTGGGAGAGGAGCGGAGGGCGGGTTCTGACCCATAGTCTTGGAAGAGCTGCGTCCTGCAGGCGCTCACGTGAGGGAGGTCGGGCTCGGACCTGCCCCGCCACGCCCTCCCGTGTGACCACGGCCCCAGCTGGCATGTGGGTTAAAGCCTCCAATGAAGCCCAGAGCCGGCAGCTGGATCCGGTCTCGTCCAGACTCCTGACCCACAGAAGGGTCAGGTCCTGAAAGCCTCTCTGTTTTGGGTGATTTTTTTTTCGTCTACACTTCAGCTCAGCTGGAACCCTCCTTCCTTCTCCGTGGTGACTGACGTCACTGACGTCCCAGCCCGCATCGGATTCTTCTGTCTGTCCTTTCCCTGCGGGTCACGCTGCTGTTTCCTGTGTTAATTCCACGTGCTCACGTGCTCACTCGCTTGCCCTGGTGTCGACCAGATGGACGTGTTCAGGAAACGCCGAGAACACCGAGAATGGATAGACATCATCAGACTGAAATCTCTTCTGAGACAGTAGATTATTGAGAGGAATATGTGTGTATTTAATACAACGAATGCTGGGCAGGATCGAAGTGTTGACGAGGAGGCAAGGGTGGGGTGACGGCAGAGCTCCAGAGGGCGCGGGTATGCCGCCGAGGGGTGATTCCACGTCCAGGGCCGCTGGGGACACCCAGAGCTGGCTGCAGCCCCCGGTCCGTCAGCCCCAGCTCGGGAACCTCACACCCGTGATCTTGTCTTGTTTTATTCTGTTCTGCACAATGATCCATTAGGAAAATATTTCACTGGCTCTTCACTTAATTTGTGTCCGTTTCCGCGATTTGCTGGGAGCCACGTGACAGACGACAACATGGGGTGCGAGTGTGACAGCAGGCCTCACGCCCACGCACACACACTCCCTCCTCCCACGGTCGTCGCCGTGTCACTAGAGCCGAGACTTGCGCTTCTCCCCACGGCTCGCAGGTCAGACTCTCGGGAGACTCTGGCGACTGTGGATGCTCAGCTCCACCCACCGCCTCTGCTCCGGCTGACTCGGACCGTGATCCCGTTTCGAGGATATGCACTGCACCTCGATCCTAAAAATTTTGGAATTTGAGTGAGGAATTGAAATAATTATGGGAGGAATAGAGCTGACCGGGGTATTTCCACCAGATGGGTGACGCCGAGAAGCCGCAGACGTGGCAGGGCGGGGACCCAGGTGACTGACGGCGCGTCCCAGGCCTCCTGACAGGACTCTGACCCTCCCAGCAAACATCCACCCTCTGCCGTGATCAGAATTAAGCTCTTCAGCCAATAACTTGAAAACACAGCACCTTTATGAAAATTTGGTAGAATTTTTGGTCCAAAGTTGTAGCAATGAGGACTAGTTTTTTGTTTTTTTCCTCTCCTTCTGCATTTATATTTCCCCTTAAAAATAGAATATTGTACCAGGAAAGGTTTCTCTCTCCTGATTATTACAGCTTATGTGCCACAGTGGGAGACCTCCAGAAACCTCTGCCTGGGGCGACTTCGGCTCTGTCCCAGAGAGGGGTGGGCTCCCAGTGAGGGCTCTGTCCTCCACGGCCTGCGGTTTGGGAACCAAGTGAAGTCAGTGAATGTATCTCCAGAAAGTCGAATTACAGAATTTAAGTTTCTGTGTGGATTGGTCCTAATCGTAGTTTATGAGCCTTTCCCAAAAAATTGAATGTGGTGAGGCAAGGGGAAAAATAGCCCCACACATACACCTCCAAGTCTTAAATTACCCAGAGCGGGAGGGCTGCATCGCAGCCAGGAGGACGGACGACAGCTGGGGCTGCCCTGGAGGGTCCAGGTGGCAGGACACGGGCGCCAAGCCAGATGGCTTGCTGGCCTGCACCCCCGGCCCCGGGACAGCCGCCGTGCCAAGCGCTGGCCCGCTTCCTGCTGGCAAGGATGCCAGCTGGCCTTGACCCCTGGCACCGTAGCCGGTGGGACCAGCGTCTGGGTCCGAGGGTGCTGTCTCTCCCAGAGACACGATGTGGCAGCAGGAGCAGGAGAGAGCAGACAGACGGCCGCGGCTCTGTGGGCCCGGAGCTCCTGCTGCCAACACATGGCTGTGACCGGCCTGGCACGTCCCAGCCTGCGTGCCGGCCGCGGTCCCTCTCCACTTTCTTGGATGAAGCCGGGGGGGTTGGAAGCCGTCTCTGGGCTCCTGCTGTGTGCACAGGGAAGAATAAACATGGTTCTCAAAGAGTCTATTAGGGATAATTAATCATTTTAACCCAAGATGGGTTTTGGAAGGCTCAGATACCTTCACCACAGGAGAAATTTCTAAATGCCTAGCACACGCACCATATTTTTTTAGAAAACAATTTAACAAGGCCTGTTTCTTCAGAAAGCGTTTTCTATCTAAGCGCACTGATGGCTGGGTCTCCAGAAATGATTTAAGTGTTTTTCTAAAAAACAAGGCAGGTACTTTTCAGTGCGACTGTTTTCAGGGAGAGCACACTGGTCCTTTTGGGGAACGCATCTTGATACTTACCGAGATTTTAAAAGAAAATATTTGGGCTGTGGTTGAGGAATCAAACAGTATTAAGTATGTAAATAGTGACAGGCTGCAGCCCTTTCTAAACAAATATATACGAACCCTTCGGCCCAGGCCAGCTTGTGGAGGACGCTGTCCCCGGAGGAGCCACGGGCCAGTCGGTCCCTCTGCACAAACGGCAGGAGGGACGGACACAGGTGGGATGGTCCCGTACGTGGCGCCGGGCGGCACTCAAAGAGAGAGTCTTTCTCGGTAATCCTGGCATCACCAACAGAATTACGCCACTGTTTAAGGGTCTTCTTGGCAATCTTAGGACAAGCCAGGACTATTGTCGGAGGTGGGCAGCTTGTTGTCTCCCCGGCGTCCTGGGCAAAACTGACTCATCTCATGGGACACGTTGCCACCTGCACCGGCACGTCCGGTCCCCTCGGGTCCCCCGTGCTGAGGGACTCTTCCCTCCGTGCTGGGCGCCTGTCTCAGGACACTCATGGGCTGTGATCTCAGGTTCTGCCAAGCTGTGGGTTCGGGGGTTTGTAATCTGAAATGTCTCCAGGGCCCCTGGCACACTGTGGTTGGCGTATGTCCGCACAGGCCAGTGAGAAGAGCAGACCCATCGCACGGGGATTGGTGTGGCCACGGCTTACGTGGAGTGGGACAAGCCTCTCTGGCCAAGCCTGGACGTCTGCTCGTGGCGGCACGACTGTCTGGGTGGGAACGGTCTGGGGGTTGTGGATTCTCAGGCCACAGATCTGTTGTGAAAGAAACATCATTTCATTTACGTTTATAATTTAATTTCTGGACATCCACTTCAGGGCATGGGAGATGCAATCTCGGTCCCTGGCCTCCGGAGGCCGTGCCTACTTTCGGGGCCTTCCTCACGCGATGCCAAGCTGGGAAGCAGCCTTCTTGGTTCAGCCTCAGGGCCACTCGGCCACTTCTGCTCAGGCCCTAAGTCAGGGCTGGGAGCCTGGGGTTCTGACTGCAGACCCAACGGTGCAAGCAGCAGCCCAGCCGGCACTTAGCCCTGCAGCAGAGTGGAGCCACGCATGCAAGGCCAGGCGGGCTGGACCAGGACCCTTCTCAGGGACACATGTCAGCGTGGAATTCTCTCGTTTATTCTGGGTTTTCCTTCTTTTCCTAGTCTGAGGTGCAGAAGAAATCTGGCCTGAGAAGAAATTCTTTCTTCTTCTTTTTAAAGATTTACTTATTTATTTTAGATGTGAGGAGGGGCTGACGGAAGGGAGAGGATCTCATGCAGAGTCCAACATGGGGCTGGATCCCATGACCCTGAGATCATGACCTGAGCCCAAATCAAGAGTCCTCTGAGCCCTCCAGGGGCCCCTTGTTTTTCTTCTAAATCCTGCCTGTGGACTCAACTGCACAGGTCGCCTCGATTTGCTGCTTTAACTATTCCTGTTTCAAGAAAAGGACATTTCCTTGTCCAGCTGTCTGCAGAGAGGTAGGTTGCTGGAAACAGAAATCACCAGGGAGAAACACACGATGAATTCACCACAGTGGGCTCCCACACTTGCTTATGTGGATGTGCATCCGGGATGAATTCAAGCAAAGGCTACCGGCCGTTGAATGCCCTCCAAGATACGGGTGTGAGCAGAGCCTCGGAGATGCAGAAACGAGGAGAGAAGCCCAGAAAAGCAGACCCCCTGCCAGGAACCCAGGCACCAGGACGGCACCACCAGCTCAGGGGGGCCCCAAACAGCGTGGTTTAATCCTGCCTGTCGAAGGTCTTCATGTCCTCCTGGGTGGAACCAGGCCTGCAATTACAGGGAAAGAAGTAAATCCATTCCACTACCAGGTTAAAATGTGGGAACCCTTGGACCAGGACAAATGGAGACAATTATGCGAACGCAGACGGCCCTTAGCCTGGCCTGGATGCGTCAGTGGCGAGTGTTTGGGAATTCATAATTGACCACATGACTCAATTTTCCACTTCAGCTTCACTTGTAGATAAATTTTAAGATAGGTTCTGAGTGTGTGTATCAGTTCTCCTTGGAGAAGAGAAAAGGGGAAGCCGGTTTCTGAACAGCCCCAATTCCTGGTGACTGATTCCGATATGGATATAAGCAGAAAGCTGTTCATTTTTGCAATTTTATGACGAAACACAGTATTTACTCTTTATCTGCGTCTGGGAGTCAGCAAGCTCCGGTGATGTGCAAGTGCAGAAGGAAAACGTTTGCTTCCTCTGTGCCATACTCGACTGGGGAGACAGCTGGAACGAGGTAAGCGTGCAAAAGGGCTCGGGAGGTGGCCGGTGTGGGCAGAGACCTGCAGTGCTGTGAAGGGACAGAGCGCCGCGGTGCTCCTGTCACAGCAACACAAGAACCCTGAGAAGCCTTGGGACTCGTGCCGGCCTCTTCCCAGAACAAGAGGAGCAGCATCTTTTGGTTTAGGAAACAGATACAACTGGCAATTCTGAATTCTGTTTCTTTTGGTTTTGTCGTTTGTTTGTTTTTTCTGTAATTCGAGCTCTGTATCTCTACCCTCCTTCGTAAGTAAACGTCCACTTATGAAAGACAATAGGGACTCTCAGGAAAGGTTATTCAGAGGTGTTGACAACGACGCCAGAGGCTCACCGGTTTCAGCAAATGCCCGAGGAGGCACGTGCTATGTCCCGGAAGAGCCAGTCTCAGCGGTCAGAGCCGACAAGCCTCCAGGATCTCACGGTTCCGGAGACGAGGCAGGGTCGAGTCAGGCACAGCAAGGCTAGAGCACGCAGAGAAGAGGCACGGGAGAGAAAGGAAGGTGGGAGTGGGAGGAAAATGTCCAGAATGATAGACTCCCCTGATTACTCTGGCTCATGTGCCTTTATCCTAATTTTCCTAAACCTAATTCTAACACGGCTGCAGCCGGCTCTTCCCGCCAACCTCTATCACTTCCTAGGATGGTCTGCGTTTCCAAACCCAAGTCCCGACACAGCCGTCCTCTGTGCCCCCGGCGCCTCCGCCACCAGCCTGCAGGCATCCGACGGGGCGTCGGTGGTCCCGGAGGGAGCCCGGGCCCCTCGCGAGCCCGCACGGCAGGAGCACAGACGCCCAGGAAGCGCTGCAACACCCCGCGGGGCACGCGGCACCGACACAGCGATCCGGCCGAGCGCGCATTCTGGGGGCGAAGCTTCGCCGGCGGCCGGCGGGACAGTGTGGGCGCAGACGGTCTGCGACGCGGGAGGGACGTGTCGGCCTCACGGAGGAGGCGTGGCGGACACAGACTGAGATTCCCTCCGCGGTTACCCGACGCGCGCTATTTACGCTGAGCAGGTAATTTCAGACGTGGCATCGGGGGAGCCTGGGACTGCAGAGGGCACGACGGGGCCACATAGAGTCAGCATGAGAGGAAAATATGGATCCGCCTTTCTCCTTTTCTGTGCTTTTCCTCGTCATCGGTCCTCCCAAGCGTCCGACAGGGAGTCCCACCCCCGGTCCTCAAGGACCAGACCCAGGAGACGCTATACGGACTCTGTTTTGTCACCGGACCCCTCTTTCCGCCGTCCGCCATCCTCCTGTCTCCGCCAGGCTGGCACTGCGGTCCCGTCGGGAGGAGCCAGCCTGGCACAGGGCTCGGGCCCCAGAGCAGCCGGGGCAGGGCAGGGCTGAGGGAAGGGGTGGGTGTGGCGGTGAGAGCGGGCGAGGCCCTGTGTCTGCTCCACACGGGCCGGGGTCCTGCTGTCCTCCGGGCTGAAGCAGCCGGAGCTGGGGCCCGCTGGGGGCCCTCCGGGTCTCTTGTGGCTCCTTCGAGGCTCCTTCTTGTTCTGGGAGGAGGGGTAGATGCGTGTGCGTCCTGTGTTCAACGGGAAGTAGGTGGGCAAGAGCTCATTCTGTTAATAGAGTAGCGGACATTTCTGGGCTCGGGTGACGGGCGCTGGGGGGGCTGGGGTGGGCAGTCACCACCACGCGGGGGACGAGCAGGGCTGCGTGAGCGCAGCTCCTCATGGGCGCCGTCAGCAGGTGCAGAAACAGGGCCCCGGGGAAGTGGAGGCTTGGAGAGACCCGCCAGGGCCGCCGGGGCAGCAACTCCACACTCGTGACACGAGTCCCAACACATCTGCTGCCACGCGTCCCAAACAGGACGACGTTTGTTAGGACGCACACTGCCACTTTCCTGCGAGCACTGTCCCTTCACGCTTTCTAGTTTCTCAGCAAGTTTTGCAAGCGACTGTGAGACTGTTAGGAGAGTCGATGCTGGCCAGGTGTTAGGAAGCTTTCCTATCCTAAATGGAACTTTCTTGTGGCCAGGTCACTGGAAATAGTGTCTTTTGTAGGAAAACATATGCCAACACTTTTATGTCTCTGGTGATAAAATGTTTTGTTTTTTGTTTGTTTGTTTATTTGAGAGAGAGGCAGTGAGAGAGCATGAGCGAGGAGAAGGTCAGAGGGAGAAGCAGACTCCCCGTGGAGCCGGGAGCCTGATGCGGGACTGGATCCCGGGTCTCCGGGATCATGACCTGAGCCGAAGGCAGTCGTCCAACCAACTGAGCCACCCAGGCGTCCCGATAAAATGGTTTTAATTGAATTACTGGTTACAATGGGGAAGTGTGTTGTTTCCCGTCCAGCCAGGTTCGAGTTAGACGGCGCCAGGAGGTACACTAGATCCAAATGAGGAGATTTGTTATGCGGAGAGCATGAAGCAACATCATGTTATTGATAAACATTAATCCTACTAATACACTATTACAATCATAAAACACATCTTACGATACATGCGACACAGTGACACGTTGTTAATGGATAGGATCACAACATAGCGGGTACTGGACACAATGTCAGTCTCATGGCAATTGGCGTGGGTTGCGGTGCACGCCCCACGTGCGTGTGAAGCCCGTGTCCAGGCACCTCGCGGGAGCAGACAAAAACCTGCTTGTTCGCCCAGCGGCTCAGCGCAGGGGGACCCGCCAGATCGCTTGCACAACAAGGTGCCTTGTGGCCAGAGCCTGAGGGAACAGGGCTTTTTGCTTCCAGTGACATCCAGCCTCTGGTAGTCTGCCTGGAGCCGTGAATACTGAATTTCAGAAGCCTCTTTCAAAGCCCATGCGTGTTCAGAAGCTTAGTCCCAAAGCCTCCCTCGGAACGCTCATGTTCCCTGGGGGCCGTGCTCTGGGCTGGGAATGAGCCTCCCTCCCTGCGGTGCCCACAGGAACCCGGCCGCCGGCGGTAACGACAGCATTTCGACGTGAGTCTGTCCAGGTATTTCTGGTTGGACTAGCACAGGGAGAGTTTCCCGAGCGGGACGGTCTACTGTTCGTCGGGATGCTTGTAGGGATGCCCACACACAAATTCCTGCTGCTGGAGGCGGCCTCAGGGGGGAGCAGGGTCGTCCGGGGGCCAGAGTCGCATGCCAGCCCCCTCAGATCCCCAAACCGCGTGTGATCAATGCTTTGCTCGGCTGTCCTGGGGCCGGGCCTGCGGGAGCGCGTGAGTAAGGCGGCTGCATCCTTGGTCCTGTTCCAGCAGAGAACGGAGCTGCTGAGACACTGGAAATGAGTTTTATGTAAGTGGGTGTAGCTCCCTCTTTTCTAGACAGAGAAACTGCTCTGGAGAAAAAGGAAAACATCCATTAACTGGACAACTACGAAGTTCCAAGGATTCTGGCGTCTCACTTAATTCTCTGACATGCATGAAAGAAAGACCCTTGTCTTCACGTTTGTTTAACTAAGTAGCCCAAAGGCAAGACGGGATAAACCTCAGATCCGCTCGACCCTGTCCACGGGAACCTAGACATTCGAATTTCATGAGCTGTGCTCTTCTACTGCCAACCGCAGAGAACAGATCTTTCTAGAGAGCAGACCAGGAAAATTGGCAAGTTATTGACTGGAACACACCCCAGACATTAAGTTTCAATTCTCCCCGACTGTTTCGTATACCTGCATTTCAAACCTGTGTCCCTGGGTGTAAAGGGCGAGGGGAGCACCTCAGCTTCCCGGGCTCTGGCCGCCCCCACACTGCTTGCTGTTGGGAGGCCGGGGCGACGTGCGGGACCCCGACCTCCGGAGTCTGCAGGTAGCAAGGCTGGGCGCCCTCCACCTGAATGTGCTTCATGGAAAAATGACCTGGGCTCCTGGCTGCTCTCTGGGGCTGAGGAACACGCTTTTCCTTCCAAACTAAGTGGGCTGCATTCAAGTCCCACACGGCTGCCACCTCGGGACCGAGAGCGGAGGTCAACCGAGCCAATGTATCCTGGCCCCTGGGGACCATCCACCACCCGGCAGCCTTGCGAGACCTCACCTGCCTGCTTCTTCTCCCCTGAGGGCTCGGCGGCACTCCGTCTGGGAGCAGGAACTGCAGTGCTCACGTCTAAGGCCCATCATCATTTCACCAGCCCCCAAGTCTGAGAGCCACGGGGCCAAGCCGTCAGCCCCGGGGGGCAAGTGGGTGGAGAGGCTGGTGCCGCGGAGCCCTCGCTGGGGCTAGGGTCCCCCTGTAGGACTCTAACACCCCCCGGCAGGTCGGGGGCTGGCGGACAGTGAACACAGAGGTTGCCCACACTTCTTGATCTTTCTCTAGATTATTTTCTCTTCAAACATGCTTTTAAAAATGAAAATTGAAGTGATCATAATCTCACTGCAAGTTATGCCTTTTCATAAACCCGTGTCCTCGGTGTGGAGTGTCCCAGTCGGGCCGGCGGTGGTTGGGGCTGAGGCTCCGTCCGCTGCCGTAGCGAACAGACGCCGGTTGATCTTGGAGCCCATCTGGGACACACACGTGTGTGTCATGATTGACACAACATGTAATATGAGGGTTTACACTCTACTCTCTTTCACGGAACAGCTAATAAATCACCGAGAGCCACGCTTCATTCGAATCCCCATTTCTATTCTTAAATTTGTTCATGATTCATGAGTCAACCTGCTTCTGCTCCAACGCACACGCCTCCGCGCTTTAACTAGGTTACGACTGTTCAGTGGGAAACTTGCTCTACGAGGTCATCGGGGCCCCAAGAACAGATGAGTTATATTCACACGCTCATGTAGGGCTGTGTAAGGCTTCTGTGAACCTGTGACCCACGTCCCCTCCACCCAGCACCCCTGCATGGCTCACAACACCAGCTTCTGTAGGGGAGGAGGGTGCGGGCTCAGTGAGTCTGACCGGGAGGCTGGCCTGGGGCCCAAGGACACGTCTGCACGTGGCTCTCCCGTGGGGCTGCCGGCATGTCCTCTGCTGCCGTGGCTGCCTCGCTGCTGAGAGTGGCCTCCTGACTCCCGAGGGCAGCCTCTGCAAAGACAGGGCTGGGGAACGCTGGTGACCATGGTTCCCTGGGCGTCCATCCTAGTGGAAGCCAGAGGTCATACGATGACCTTCAAAATGTCAGATTCATTCTCTGACCTGGCTTTCCACTTCCGTCCTCCCAGCGCTCTGTCTCAGCCACAGTGCCCCTCCCTTCACCACCAGACTCTCTTCCGCCTGGGGCCTCTGCGCACGGCCTTCCTCCACGGGCTTCTCTTGTGCCAGGAGTCTGCGGGGCCCACTGCCTTGCTTGTTAGGCCCTGACTCCCACGCACCTCTGCAGGTGGGTTCTGCAACCCTTATTCTAAATTAAACTGTGAGGGGCACCTGGGTGGCTCCATCAGTGAAGGGTCTGCCTTCGGCTCAGGTCCTGATCCTGGGGTCCCGAGATCGAGTCTCACATCGGGGAGACCCTGCTCAGCGGGAGCCTGCTCCTCTCTCTGCCCTGCCCCTGCCCCCTTTGTGCGAGCGCTCTCTCTCTTGCTCTCACTCTCTCTCAAATGAATAAATCAAATCTTTTTAAAATTAATTAACTAATTATTTAAATGGAGATTCCCTGCTGGCAGCACTCGTACCTCCCTCCCCTGCCTCAGGCTTGCAGTAGCTGCCCCTGTGCTGGGGAAGCCACATCTCTCCTCCAGGAGGAGGATAAATTCCTGCAGGTGAATTGTGCTGAGCCACCTGGTGTCCACCGGGCCCCACGGCGATGAGCTCATCTGCTTTCCCTGGAGCTGGAGCGGAGGCGGGGGGACCGTCTGGTGAGGGCAGCAGGCTGCGTCGTGGGAGGGCACGCACACTGACCAAGGACCACATCTCGCAGAAAGTGGATTGGACAGTCAAGGAAGGACCACAGTGCAAAGAGGACCGCTGACTCACCCCAGCTGCCCAGTCCCTCAGGACCCCCAAACTGTGACCGCTGTGTGGATGGCTACTTTGACGTGCACACAATTAGGAACACGAATGCACAGAAAAGTGTACAGCTTTCTGTGTGTAAAGGAGGGTGATGTTTCATGCCGGTGGTCCAGGGAAGGGTTACTTGAGAAATCGTGCCAGGAAAAGTGACTGTTTACACAAACAAAAACTTATTTAATCTCCTTCTTCAGAATAAACCCCAGACAAGATTGAAGGAAAACCTTTCAAGAAATGGGCACAAATGTGGGGGAGTAATAATCTTAAATCAAGACAGAAGAACTTCCTAAGTATAAACTCAAGAAATAGTAAGATCAATGAGCCGGTTTAATTTTTATAAACAAAACATTACGTACGTAAACTCTACAGAACAAGTAAAGTTGCAAACACTGGGAACACTGTCAACTCACGGTTCAGTCAACACCATCTCACAGCCAGGGAAGGTGGTACAACTCCATGAGAAGCTGATCACTGGTGTGAGTAAATTATCCATGGAAAAGCGCGTACATGAATTACTCCGCATGGCTAAAACATACACATTGGCGTCAAGTAGTCCCAAATGTGATCGAATCCTGTTTTCACCTGCCACATTAGCAAACCCCTCGTGGCTGGTGTGCGCACAACAAGATGGGCTCTTCTTAGTCTTCCGCTGGGAAATGTGATTGATACGCTCTTTCCAGAAAATAAGACATAGCAATTCCCCTTAAAACGGTGAAACTCTGACCTAATGATCCCACTCCCAGGAAGCTGTCCCAGTGACATGGAGACAAATGCGTGTGCGCTGAGGCGTGTGTGAGAACATCACCTACAGCAGGGCTAGCTCGTAAAGGTCTGTGAGTGCCGCACGTTGGGAGAATGGGTGTGGATTAGACTGTGTTTACGCCAGGGAAGAGTGTGATACGGAAGCTGGTGCGTACACATGAGCCTTCCCACGGTAGGAACATTCTTGTGACGTCAGACTGGGTGAAAAAGGAAAGAAACAGAGCTGTGCTTGTAGTCGTCCTATAACGTTGAATTCAGGAAGGAAATCCGCCAGTATTAACAGTAATTATATGGGAAGAATGGAGTTTGGCATAAATCGTGGTTTTCTTCTTCATGCTCGTTTGGTTAGTATTCTTTCACTCAGAAAACCGGTTTAGCGATTAGAGAGCGTGTGTCTGGGTCCCATGCCAGTGTGGCCTTGGCAGGTTCTCGGCTGCTGCAGGCCGGCGCCCAGGGTAAGCCTGTCCCCTGGCTCCACATCTTTCTGACACGTGCTGTAGTCACTGGTATGGACCAGACTGTGTTCCCCAAAACTCAACTGGTGAAACCCCAGCCCCAGCCCCAGAATGTGACCGTATTTGGGGAGAGGGTCTTTACAGAGGTGATTAAGTCAAATAGGGTCCTTAGGGCCCTAACTTGGTGTCCTGATGAGGAGAGGAGCCTAGGACACAGTCGGGCACAGAAGGATGACCATGTGAGGTTGAGGGCAAGGGGAGGCGGGTCGGCCCAGCAGTGGCTCAGGAGACACCAGCCCTGCCCACACCTGGATCTCAGCCTTCAGATTCCAGGAACGTGAGAGGACGAAGGTCTGTTGGTTATGTGGCCTGTCTACGCAGGCAGAAGTGCGGCCACATCCACCCGGGACCCATCCTGGGGAACGTGCAAGCCGTGTCGACTATCTAGCAGGCCTGTTCTCTCAAGACAGCGGTATTTTAAATAAGGCGGCATGTGTTCACGCCTCTGGGTAATGCTCGAAACGTTCAGCATGAATATTAGTTTTCACCACTCTTGGCTGAGAAGCAGGGCAGGAGGGCTAGTCAGATAAATTACAGAGCCGAAATGAGGTGTGGGGGGTATTTGGTTTCAAACTTGAGAAAAATGCAGACACACACGTGGTCAGAAAATGCCCCAAAGGCATGGCCGTGATGGACTTTCCTGTCTGACAAGTTAGAAACCCACGGAGCAGACAGCTGCTGGCAGGGGCCTCGAGGTGCCCTCACCTGCCGTAAATCTCCAAGCCTCCAGGTGACTGCGGGGGCCAACACGGGGACGCTGTGAAATACGGCCCGAGCCACGCTGTCGTCCTGCTGCTGGGAAGGGAGGCTGGGCCTGTGGGTTGCCCCCCAGGCAGCTACAGAGCACATGTGATTTACTGCTGGCACGAGAATGTAAATTCTTCGGCGCGGCTCTAACCTTTCCTGGTGGTGACCTAAGTGACCAGTTGGTCGCAGGGTTACCGGAGCGCACCTGTCCTCTCTCTGCCCCTCCCCAGCCAGCCTCCACACACACTGTTATCAAAAGTTCCGAACATGGGGCGCCTGGGGGGCTCAGTGGGTTGAGCCTCTGCCTTCGGCTCAGGTCATGAACTCAGGGTCCGGGATCGAGCCCCGCATCGGGCTCTCTGCTCCGCGGGGAGCCTGCTTCCTCCTCTCTCTCCGCCTGCCTCTCTGCCTACTTGTGATCTCTGTCTGTCAAATGAGTAAAAAAACTTAAAAAATCTTAATTCATCCAAACAATAGTTTCAATGAGATAAAAGTGGCTAACATTGGAAAATTTATGAAAGACAATAGGGAAGTCACTTTTCCTCCTTCAACATTTTGAATAGTTCTGAACTGCATATAGAGCCTGAAATAATAACTTTGTTAGGAAGAAAAAAACCCAAAACACCCCAAAGCTTCTCATATCCTTTAACCCACACATGCACCTGTATTAGTTGTTTGTTGTTGTTGTTGTTGTTGTTTATTTTTAAAATAAACATATAATGTATTTTTATTCCCAGGGGTACATGTCTGTGAATCTCCAGGTTTACACACTTCACAGCACTAACCATAGCACATACCCTCCCCAATGTCCATTACCCCACCACCCTCTCCCGACCCCCTCCCCAAGGCAACCCTCAGTTTGTTTTGTGAGATTAAGAGTCACTTATGGTTTGTCTCCCCCCGATCCCATCTTGTTTCTTTTCTTCTTTTCCTACCCCCCCAAACCTCCATGTTGCATCTCCACTTCCTCATATCAGGGAGATCATATGATAGTTGTCTTTCTCTGATTGACTTATTTCACTAAGCATGATACCCTCTAGTTCCATCCACGTCATTGCAAATGGCAAGATTTCATTTCTTTTGATGGCTGCATAGTATTCCATCGTGTATATATACCACATCTTCTTTATCCATTCATCTGTTGAT